>JAPZDV010000014.1:2660784-2678512 GCA_029814665.1 Acanthurus lineatus
ACATAGTGATGGTTGTGTGGGGGGTTTTTTTTTTTTTTTTTTTTTTAGCCTGGTAGATGATCAGTTTCAGAACAAAACACAGATCGAAGTACAAAAGCAGCTCAGCTCACTGAGGCGCCTCCGTTTGTCCGAGCTCGACAAAATAAACTGTGATACTCGATTACAAGTCCTTTATTAAAAACGCCTGAAGAAAAATATTCTTTACAGTATTAAAAGTAGAATGTAATGAAATAAAGTGTAAGAAATAGCTCAGATTTATACTTATTTGTGTAATTGTACTCAGTTACATGTGTATCTTCTTCCACTTTTACATCTTTTTCATTTAAAACATTATTTTACTCATAAATGTGCAGCTGAACCTCAAACAGCAGGATAACTTCCTTTTTTCCCCCTTTCAGCACCTTTTCTCTTCTCTATTAATCACCCATGTATTTAAGATTCGGGCCCTTTCAGGAACAACAGGAGGTTACAGGGGGGGGAAATCTCTGCAGGCTGCTTCAGGGGCAACAGAAGAAGACACATTAATCAAGCAGCCCACAGTCCTACTTACAGTGAAGTGTGCTAACCTTAAGAGCAGGTCTCCAGCGATTACATCAAGCCGTCACGTGTGCTCGGTGGGGGGGGGGCAGCCACCAGGACACGAGCCAGAAACCCTCCAAACTGACCACCGCTCACATTTTACACATGATTTCACACAGAAGACCATATAACTTTGATTATTTAGCATCTTTTTAAGTGTTAAATCATGAATTTCAGGGATCATTTATCTCATTAAATCAACGACATGCAGCCTCGAACAGAAACTTAACGAGATGTTTCGTGAATAATGAAGATTTCTGGATCTTTAATCCTCGTCTGCAGTTTTCTGAAGTCGTCTCACTGATATTTGTTTTTTGTTCTGAAGTTGCAGATCACATGACGTGTTGAGCTTTGAATAATAAGAAAAGGTCGTGAGTGTAACTGCAAGAACGAGACTTTAATCTCACGTTTTGGGATGTTTGATTCAAAAGAAAACATATAATTGAAATTAAAACTATTTTAACTGTCTGTAAATCCTCTTTAATCTGTTTCCATCTGCAGGTTTCAGTCTGATTAAATGTTTTCTTCAGTAAAGTTGAGACTTCACTGTCATAAAACAAAATAAAACATAATTACTTTTTGAAAGAAAAGTGCTTCATTAAGCTGTTGTCTCTTTGTCAAGTTATTCCTCTGAGAAAAAATGTATAAAATAGAAAATATGAGGATAAATTCTGAGTGTGACACATCGGATTAAAGCTGCAGCGTTTCTCACTCGGATCCGGAGGACGAGACACGAGGCCGACGTGGACGAAGCAGAAACATCGACATGATTAAAGGGTGAAGGAGGACGGAAACTCGGTGTGTTTCAGCAGAGAGAGTGTGACTAAAACATGAGTGTGAGAGAGAAAAGCTCCCAGATGTTTCATGCAGCTGCAGTAAGAACATGTTTCCTGCAGCATGAAGACTCGTGGGATGCTGGGAGGAGAGCGAGCGAGCAGGCGAAGCGGCTGGACGGCGAGGGAATCGTGACGCAGGTCCACGAGACGTCAGCAGAGAGGAAATGAAAGTGAAAAAGATCAGAGCAGAAAAGAGCTCATGGTATGTTGAAGCTGTTTGAACGGAGAGAGAGATGACAGGAACGAAACGGAGCTCATAAAAACATCTGGGACAAGAAATATTCAACAAAAACACGTTTATGCTTCAAATTACAAAACTTCATTAAGCTGTAAACTTCAGCCTCAATAAGCAAACAGTTTGGATCATGTTCATATTATCAGATTCCACTTTTTCTCTGCGTTTAAAGGCCTTTTTTAAAAAAACAGAGTTAAATTTACAACAGACTTTGATTAAAAGTACAAACAGTTTGACACAAAAATGAATTTTGGAGTTTTGTCAACAAACTGAAGCGACAGTGATTTTCTGCCAACGTTTGATGAGACAGATGCTTCACAGATTTACACATAATAAAGGTTTTTACTGGTTAGGACTCCTATGACTGAGGAGCTTTATTGGTTTAACCTAATTTAGTAACTAACTAAGTTAACTAGTTGGTTAGTTAGTCTGTGATTAATAAGAACAAACTCTGTAACATCTGGTTTCATCCTGATAAACTCAACAATTTACAGTATTTTTAAATTTGTGTGTACAATCAGTTCTCTGTTATATCAGCACACACAAACACACACACCCACACACACTCTCTCACACACACACTCTCACTCACACACACACACTGGAGTGAACTGTAAGATGAAACCATTTTGGCTCAAACATCAGCACTATTTTTACTTTCTGGGAACTAAACACAATACAGAGTTCTTGAACAAAAGCTGCTCCTCCTCTCCTGTTTCTCTTCTTCTTCTTCTTCTTCTTCTTCTTCTTCTTCTTCTTCTTCTTCTTCTTCTCTTCGTCTCTCGACAGTTTCTGCTCGGGGTTTTTTATTTTCCCAGAGTGTTTTAATTAACAGAAGAGCCATAAATTAACACCCAGCATGACTTTCATTTCAGGACGCTCCACTTTTTTAACAGAAAAAATAAGCCACTGGGCGATTTATCTGACTGTACTCACACAAAAACAATCATAGCAGATGATTTTCCAGCCTTGGCACACACACACTCTCACACACACACACACACAGAGTCAGTCATTGTTGTCTGCGTTTCCCTTCAGGACTCTAACCGACACACACATCTTGGCGTGTGATTCGTGCTGTCAGTCTTGGCTGCGGCTCAGACTCCAGGTGCATTGCGGCACATTCCTCACCGCTAATGGCTCCTGAGCAGGAAACCTGTCCAAATGACATTTATGCGTAACAACAACCCCGGTGTCTATGCGTGATAATTAATACGTGCACACTCCGGAGCCCTTTCACATCTCCTTGAGTCTCAGCGTGGTGCCCGCCGGGGGACTTTTATTTTTAGCTCCTTGGTCTTTGATTAAAAATATGACTCCCTCGCTGACCTTCACACCTGCTGCAGCTCTGCCAGGTCCGAGGCGACGCCAGCGAGCCGGCGAGCAACGAGCGAGCACCTGATAAATACAGAAACCGCTGACGAGACGTAATCAATTCTTCACAAACTGGACCTGCAGGGTCTCTGTGATGCTGCAGGAGGAAGAAGCCCACCGGTCTCTTTCCTGTGTTACATATCTCTGTGTGTGTGTGTGTGTGTGTGTGTGTGTGTGTGAGGCCCTGCAGCCAGCTCGGCTCCTTTGACGACAATGTCAGCGTATCGATCGATGCTCCACTCGGTCCAAACTGAAATATCTCAGGATGCTTCGCTCTAAAATTTCATCCAGACATTCATGATCCTCAGAGGACGGATGCTGAAGACCGGCGACCTTCTCACTTTTACTGAAGCACCAAAACAGACACGACCCTTTTAGCTTTTAGTCACATCTCCTGATGACTGTTTCGTCATTTAATGGCTGTAAAATGAGGTTCAGATATTCGTGGTTCTCGGAGGATGAACCCCTGAGTCTCTCTGGAACCACAAGAAGGTCAAAGTTTCACTTGATCTGAGAAATATAACAAATTTCGTACAGATGTAAATGATTCTCAGGTGATGTCTCCTCTTTTTCACCATCATCAGTGTGAAATTTCATTTTTCTTTTACACTTTTTAAACCATTTATTTGCCAAACCCACAACATTCCCATCATCCTCTGCACTTCTTTCAGTGTTATTATCAACATGATGAACTTAATGAACATAAAACCCTTCAAACATCAGCATGTTGACATCATCTTTGTCAGAATGTAGCCGTGCTAGCGTTAGCATTTAGCCGGTTACGCCCACAGAGCTGCTAGCATAGCGTAAATTCTCTGTATTTGCTGCAGAGTTCACAATATTTGACCTCCACCGTGTTTCATGCGTCCAAACTCAGGTGTGAATTTTTCCACCGTGTTGCAGCCTCGACGCGTCCACAGAGGAATGAGAGACGAAGCGTCCGCAGCATGTGGAGTGCTTTCTGTTAACAGTCCCATAATGCAATGCTCTGCGTTTTGCAGACGATCAGATTACTGCGACTCCGGACGCTCGCTGAGGATGAACGAGTGACAGAGTGATTTAGCCTTGTTTTCTAATGAGAAAAGCAGGGAGACATGAAATGTGGGCAGACAGCCAGCAGATGGATGACCGGATGGAAGTATTGATCCACACAGACGGAAAAAAATTGGCAGATGATTGATGGATGAAAAAAAAAGACAACAAATCTGTTGGAAAAAGTTCAAGGAGACTGACCTGTGCATGCTGTCGTTCATTTGTTTTAGGCTTCATCACTTTAATGGATGAATGTGAGACAGAAACACACTTTGGGCGTCCGGAGGAAGTGAGGGCGCTTCGGGTCAGATTCGTTTCTCCTTGAGTTTGATTTTTTTTTATTACTTATTTGTGTTTCTAATTTTAGCTCCAATGTCTTTAAATGCTGCCTTTTTATTCCCCTTTTGGAAGTTTTCATGTTTAAATGTTTCATAAAGTCAAATTGGATTGTATTTGGCTTTTTTTTTTGGACGCGTGTGTGAGCATTTCTGTTTGTTTTCTCTCTGTGTTCAGTCACTTTTGTCCCTAAATCCACTTTATTTTTTCTGTTACATGCACATCATCCGACCGTCACAACGACAGTCATTCCAGCCCACAGATTGCACTTTCATTCGGTTTGTTATCATCTTACACAACCACCCAAAAACATTCAGGAGTGAAGTGATGATGTCACTGAAATCGCACAAATCAAATGTCTTTTTTTTTTCCAAATATGATTGTCAGGAAGTAATCCTCTAAAGAGGAATCGGAAATGAAGTGCTGTGTTTTCGCCCCGCGCTGTGTTAAAGACCACTGTGCTGTGATCTGATGATGAAAATCTCTTAGTGCCTCTCCACGCCGGCCTTACATTTCAGACCTGATTGTCACGGCTGTTTTGCATGTGGGAGAGAAATGCTAATGAAGCTACTTACCGAGGTAAAAAAAAACAGGCAGTATGGCTTTCTAAACGAACCCACTCGTACCTCCTGAAGGTTAGCGGTGCGTTCGAGCACAAAGCCCGTCTTTGTCAGGCGCACCTGATTAGCATGCACACGGTTGTGTCGTGTTCGGGAGGTGCTACTACATCCCGGCGTGTCATAAAATCAATACACC
This sequence comes from Acanthurus lineatus, assembly GCA_029814665.1. Lineage (NCBI taxonomy): Eukaryota > Metazoa > Chordata > Actinopteri > Acanthuriformes > Acanthuridae > Acanthurus > Acanthurus lineatus. The sequence goes on from JAPZDV010000014.1 coordinate 2,665,933, forward strand.
ATTTTCTGAAGGCTTCGCCAATAACTCATATCAGCTTTGTCACAAACCCGGTTCAAGGACTGACTGTTGAGATTGTTTACCGCGTGAAATATCTCTGTGTGTGTGTGTGTGTGTGTGTGAGCGGAGAGGAGATGTGACGGTTGCAAACATTATAAACACACTCAGCACATAAGCAGATCTGCTGTTCCTTGTTCTCGGCGGCGGCGTGCTGCCTTTGTTTCTTCCTCACACACCCGTCCGTCCTGACTGCGCCCGCAGATTGTTCTGCGACAACACGAGTGTGTGTGTGTGTGTGTGTTTTAGGCCGCTTTGTGTTTGTTATTGTTGGGAGGGCTCTTGAAGTGTTGCTCTGAACGAGGCAGCGAGACACAGTGCACAGATGTGGCGAAAACTCAAAACAAGAACCAGCACTCACACACTCACACACTCACACACACACACTCATACACACACTCACACACACACTCACTGCCTAAATGTGAAGCCGTTTTCTAGGTCACCATCTCTCTGACTGACATGACAAGTTTTCCGATCTCCGGAAGCGTTTGAAGTTGTGCTTCAGTGATTGGATGATGAATTTCCCGTCTGACAATTGATGTTTTTTGGAAACTGAGTTAAAACTCCGACTAAACAATTTCAACTTCAGGCCTCGTTATCGCTCACTTGTTCTCCGGCGTTCGACTGTTCCACTCGCTCTTCATCGGCGAGGTGTCAGAGAAACGTGGACCTTCAAACTTTCCGTTAATCTGAGCACCTTTGGGACTTTTGCATCAGAAGTTTGACCTTAAAGAAAAAAGAAGCTGATAAAATGATCTCGACTTGAGATCAACTGACTTGATGTTTGTGGAACTTTCAGTCGTCGTCTGCAGATTGAATTCGCTCAGTTCTTCTGAAAATATAAACATTCAGATGTTAAACTTCTGTCTCAAAGGCTGACGGTTTATTTTAACCTTCGAAACAGACGACAAAATGATTAAAACCTTCACACGTGATCCTGTCGCTCTATGGACTTCCTGTCCATGTTGCATGAAAAGTTCTTGACTTCGACGACAAGAACAATGTTTGAAGTTTATGTTTTTTGCAAATCACAGATGTGTGTGTTCTGTTTGTCTGACAGGAAACATGTATGTGCTTTAACTGGTTCTGATTAGATGTTTTTCTGTACGATCTTCACAGCTGAGAGTTCAAACTGAGTCGTTTCAGCCCCTGTTGGGATGTTTCGCAGATGTTTTTGTGCTTTTAAAGGAGAAACAAAGGGGCGTTTAGCTGCCATGTGAAGACCAATGATGTTTAGTTTTCAACATCCCGTTCTGCATTTACACTGTGAGCTCGGGCTTCAGGAAGCACACGGATCCTTTTGTTGTTGATGTCAGCGCCTTTGACCTCCAGAGGGTCGACCACAGCACGATGATGTCGTCATCACTGTCAAAATGGCGACCGCTGGACTCCTTCTTCACCTGGAGGAGGTCGTGGTCTGAAGGTGTCAGATCGGGTGAAGGGAGACGAGTTTAAATCTGCATCGTTGCTGAATGAATCTGCTGAGCCTCTCCGATGGAAACCCAATCTGCTGATGAGGCCTGAGTGACATGAAACACGGCGGCGTGTTCGCACGAGCGCGCCGCTGATGTCACGCTTGCATTAGCTGATTGGCGTCAGCTGTTTCATTCATGCCTCACAATCATTCGCCTGTTCATCAACCGACGAGTAACGCTGGATCATAATCATGCAGATGGACGGCAGAGATGTTTCAACCTGACACTCCTCGCCGTCGCCGCCCCGCTGACACACTCCTGTCAGCTGCAGCGATCCGCGACCTCTGACCTCCTGCTGCCACACGTGAGATTTACGTTCGTGTGGGTTTTTTATGGGCGAATATTTCTCACAACCTTGCTGCTCTGATTCTCTCACAGCTGAGGTTTGAAAACGACCGGCTTCTGACGCACGACCTTTTTAATTCACGTTCTTTTGATGCGAACGAGCACAAGTGGCTCTTGATGTGAAGTTGTTTTGCTGACTGCAGCTTTCAGGGTCAGAAATGAGCTTTATGTTTGCAAACGTCAAGGCGACCGAGATCATTTTTTATTGCTCATTAATCCGCTGATCATTCTCTCGATGATTCTATTTGTCCTTTGAATGTCAGAAAAGAAGAAAAACAAACAGGAAGAAGAAAAAGCTGTTTGCTCCACAAACACTTCGAATGATTAACTGCTTATTTAAATGGCAGCAGATTATTTTCTGTCAGGTTATTGATTGAAGTATTGATCTCTGGTGTCAGTTCTTCATATGTGCTCTTCTCTGAAGGCAGAATGAGAACAAAACCCCTCTTTTTTTCTTCATTTCTTCCAAACCGTCTGAGCCCATCGCTCATCGCTCGTCGTTCGTTGCTCATCGCTCGTCGCTCGTCGCTCTTGAGCTGCAGGTCATCACGGAAAGCGCTCATGTGAGCAGAGCGGCGATATCATCCGGACCTTCACGGGAGCCCGACGCATGTTCATCTCAGACATGAGATGTTTGACTCCCAGCAGGCAGCGAACGCCTGCTCTGTCACAGTCCATGCATCTGGAATGAACCTCAGCACACACACACACACACACACACACACACACACACACACACACACACACACTCACACACACAGAGCCGGCGTCTGATGCGAGTATTGAGTTTCCAGCGCCGGGGATGCCACATGTCTTGATTGAAGATAAATTGTGTTTCAGATTAGACGAGCAGGAGAATGAAGAGGAGGAGGAGGAGGAGGAGGAGGAGGGGATGGGGGGAGGCAGGGGGGGGTGAACTCCTCCAGCTGCAGGAAAAAAGGGATTAGAAAAAACGTCTTACACAACCTTCCTGGACGAACCCATGTGGCCTCTCAGAAAATCCCCATCAGGACCAAAACAAAAGGCTCCACCTGAACAGACGCGACACCTGTCCGGCTGATTGGCTCGAGAGTTTTTAGCACCTGAGTGTAACGACAGGTGTGTGTGTGTGTGTGTGTGTGTGTGTGTGTACAGTATGTAATTACACTGCATCCTACAAGGAACAGGCCAGTTAAAACAACATCCTAAGCATGTAACCCAGTTCGCCACGGTCTCCCCTACTGACACCTCACGAGATGGCAAGCTCAAGGCGGGGGGGTGGGGGGGGGGTGCTGTCACCTTAGATTAAAGCATCTTTTGAATAATGCCCCTTTGCACGTCACTGGGTCTAAAGAAAGCTTTAGCGCAGCGTGCATGAAGCATTTTGTGCACTCGGAGGCTCAGTGGGGTGAATGTGAGAAGCTCCTCCTGCATGTGGGTGCAGTCTAACGTCTGGAGACGCCATGTGTGAAATATCAATTTGCATTTAAACAAGCAGGAGCAGGAGGAGCAGGAGGAGCAGAGGGAGACCCTGCAGCCGGGGATTATTCCCTGCTGCTGATTTATCTATTGATGAAACTTCTGCCCAAATCTTTTGAGGGTTTTTTTTTTTTTAGCAAGTCTTTTAATAGTCGTGCAGCAGCAAGAACACAAGACAGAAAATCTTCTCTTCTGCTCCAAAACATGTCAGATTACAATTTGAAGGATTTTTAGTTTCCCTTCAGGTCACAAATTAAATGTACATGAGCATGAATTGTCCATTTTTTCACCTCTACACGTTTCATTTTACACAAATCCTGCAGATTAAATTTAGTCACAAACTGATTTTTTATTCATTTTTAACCAAAATCACAATCTTTTCTCGTAAAAGTCTGTGTGATGTTATGCTGATACTGTTAGCATGCTAACTGGCTAGCTCCTTCCTTTCATGTCTTTTAGTTCTTCTGACTTGTTGACTGGTTACTATTTAACACCAGTCATTCAAACTTAACATGAAGGAAGGAAAGTAAAACTCACCCAAACTCTCTTGGTTTGTGTTTTTCACCGTTCTAACAAACACCGGCTCTGTTTTTATCCACATAAACCTTTAATCACTGAGTTTGTCTGCGATGCCAGCTGTCCTCTCGCTCCTCTCGGCTCTTCACTGAGTCGCAGTTTTGGTTGGAGCTTCTTTAAATCACGTCTGTGCTGTAATCCTGGCAGTCAAACTGGCCTTGGTCGGTCGGTTCGGAGGCCTCGGAGGTCGTGTTCAGTCCCTCGGGCTGCTGGGAGGCGGCGTGACGCCATGAAAACAGCAACACTCATCAAACTCCTGATTCATTCAGACTGATCAGCTAATAGCCGCCCGGCTTACTGAGCTAACAAGATAACAGCAGCTAAAGAGCGACAGCTAAGGTTTATTCTCTTTATGTTCTTCCTGTAATGTTTTCACTTGGCACCTTCCTGACCGACAGCGTTTAGGGTTTGAAAAACTAAATTACATCATCTTTGAGAAGCTGGAACGAGAGAATATTTGGCTTTTTTTCCGTGATAAATGACTTAAAGATGCGTTTCTCAATCTTTCTGGCTCGCGGCTCCCTAAACTGAAACAATGTGACCTTAAACTGTTTTTTATTCTCATTCAGATTTTTTCTGTTTGAAAGGGTTTTTTTTTTGGAGCTTTTGAGAGGTTAAAGCTGCTATTGTCATGAATGTGATTTTTAAAACATTCAAGTCTGATGCAAAATGGTGATGAAACCCGAGAGAAATGTGACCAAACTCTGCAGTTTCCACCGAACGCAGCATTTTAGTTTCAGCTGCTGATAAACTCAATGTTCACCACCTGCAAAGAGACTCTTGTGTGAAAACAGAGACACATTCAGCAGCTAAATATTTAGATTCTTCTCTCAGGAGTCGGCAGAGACCAAAACTGAGCTAAAACAGAGTAAAAGCTCATCTTAAACTCATCAAAACATGAAAAATCATGACTCTAAGTTTAGAACCGTGTCGATTTGTAACAGCTAGACGTGTAAATTATGAACTTTTTCTCACAAATTCACCATATAAACTTGAAAAATGGTAATAGATCAGTGTTGTGTTTACAGCTTGTTTCTGCTGCCCCCAAGTGGCCAAAAACAGTTACTATAATTTTAAATGATCCAGTCTGAGCTAATAAGCATAAATATAAATTTTTTCCTGTTGTATCACAATTATCTCATGACCATCAGAGTTCATGCAGTCAGGATGCCAGAGGTTGGAAATCATTGATCTGATTCCAAATTTGATGATGATCAGTTTTCTATTAATGACTAATTAATAATTATTTTTATTCTTTATGATCGCGTGAGTGTTAAAGCTTCATATTTCTGTGTGTTTTCGGAGCTCGTTGGGTTTTATTAGAAAGCTCCCGGCGGGGCTGCTTAACTTTATTGACACATCGGGACCATCTGTCCATTTTAGCTGGAAGCCAAATCTGTTAACTGCGGCACTAATTCGCCTGAAAACGGGGACACGTGTTGTTAAAAGGGTCCCCTCCTCGTTCTTAATGAGAGCTCCCGATGCGCGCGCGGATCCTCCCCTCCCTCCCCTCCCAAAAAACTCCTCTGACCACGAGCCCTTTAACTTTCCCAGAGAAGTGACGTCTAGATTGCAGAGGGATTAGAGATTAGGATCTGGAGCAGCAGAGAGCCGTTGCATAATTAACTCCACTCCGAGGAATCGAGTTATTCCTCAGTCGCGTCGCACACGCCCGACGAATTGGCACAACGTGGGCGGCGCGTCGGGGAGGCGATGCGTGCGACCGCAGGACTCGGGAGCTGGATTTGAAGCAGCGGGGCATGACGGTGTAGCACCGGGAGACCTGCGCAGGAAACCGAGCATGTAAAAAGGAGGTTCGGGTCCGGGGGGCCAGCCTGTAAGGGGGACGGCGGTGTCCGGCGGATGGTGCGCGTCTCTCCAACGTGGATTCGGTTTCCAGTTCGGTAACACACACTGACGGAGCGACTTCATTTGAGTATTTTACGAGAAACCGATCCGGACGGGGAGGACAGCTCATCACCTGAAGACCTGCTGACATTTTTCTGCTCCGGGACTCTTCGTTTAATCATGTTAATGGATCATAAGCTCGGATGTTAAGCGGGCGGCTCGTTTGGGGACCGGATCGGTGTCCTCTGGCTCCGCGCCTCCGCCGCTGACACCGGTGACATTTCTAACAGCGGCACGTTTGTGGCTCCATTAACAAATTGTGTTGTTGCGACTTTTCTCGCTGAACTCGAAGGATAAAACTCGGTGAATGCGGTGAAAAAAACACTGTTGTCAAGTCAGAAGAAGACAAATGAAAATGATGTGAACAGAAAAAGCTGGAAATGCGTCGCAAATGCTTCTATCTGCTCGAGGTAAGTTGTGCGCGTTTTGTGCGCTTTGACCTCCTCTCCTAACCTCCTCCTCTGCTTTTGGACGTGTAATTAAAATAGCTTAATAAAACTGAGGGGGTCTGTCTTATTCTCGCGGGTTTCAGCCGCGTGTAATCTTGATGAGAGGGGATTTAACACCATCATCCCGTCCAGATGTCAGTTTTTTTGGATATTGTCTCCATCCCGCAGCTATTTAAAAATAATATCCATTAAAAGCAAGAAAAAAAACCAGTGGGTTTTCTCTGAACTAAAAGCTTTGACAGTAATCCTGACAGAGACACTTGGAGGGTTTTATTTTTTGTCCTCCTTCTCTCTGCGCAGCTTCACAACAATCTGCATCATTTTGGTTTTAAATTGGCGCAGAAGCTGCAAAAATGGCGCATTTTTTTTCCTCTTCAGAGGCTGAAACATGAAGCGAGACTTTGTGTTCAGGTAGAAAGAGAAAACGATCCCGAGAGGCATGTTTGCCACCCTGTGTGAGACTGGAGCTCAAATGCTGCTGCTGCTGCTGGGAAAGAAATAAAAACCCGGATTTGGGACAGTGTAGATTAAAAAGTGTTAATGCGGCATCACTTCCGCTTCTCGGGCGGATTCACTTAAAGAAAAGTGAATCTGCTGAAACTGAAGCGCGTCGCTGTCTCATCAGCATCTTTCACACAGGAAACTGAGTTTTTACTGAGAATAATCAAGAATTTTCTGAACCATCTTTTAAAAAAAAATCCCTTTCTTTCCATCTGCGCCCCCATTGTTGTGGTTTAAGAGCAGGCTGAGCCCCCCCACACTGATCACATGTCAGGCCATCAAGTAACTGAGTACATCTCTGTATTTTTTAAAAAAAAAAACCCTCAGATCTTAAACTCACAGCATCAGTGTGTCAGTGTAGAAAAATGTATCTGACAGGAAGGAAACTCATCACATTTATCGGACCAGAAGCTGCAGGAAACTTGTTTGCATCTGTTTTCTTTTTTCTTTTTTGAGGTGGGGGTTCAAATTTCTGTGCATAAGATCAAAAAACAATAAGCCTATAATTACAAAGTGTTTCCACAACACGATAGAATTACACACAACACGCCGGTGTGATCAGCAAATCTGTTTTTTAACACAATATTTCACTTTGTTTCATCGAAAAATTTAATCTCCCACTTGTTTGTTATTAATATTTAATCTCTAATTCTAATTTGTACTTGAGCACAAAAGTATTAGCATTAAAATATACTTAAAGTACTAAAGGTAAAGTATTTGTTGTGCAGATTAATGCAGGTCACAGACATGTACATTAATACAGATGAGTAGTAAAACAGAAGGACCTTAAAACTGTATTAAAGTTCACTTTTGGAGTTTCTTTCCGTCAGCTTTTTCTTATGTGACTCCATAACTTCAGTTCATTTATCAGCCTCAGTTGTTTGTTTTGTTGCTGTTGTGGAATATTTTTTCATGCAAATGATGTTTGATGTTATCGACTTTCAAACCGAGTCGCATCAATCAGAGAAAATTTTTCCTCCCATCAAATAATTTGAGTTTGGAATCGAATCCTGGAGGTTTAATGCAGAACGTCTCGCCGTCAGTTTCACATGAATATTTCAACCTGCCTTCAATGTAAATCAGCTTTCTTTCAAGTATTTCAGAGTTTTAATGCGTCTGTCGCTGCGGCTGAAGGATGAGAGCAGGGCGGCGTGTTTTTAAAGAGCTGCTGCTGAACGGAAACTTCAGCGTTTTGTTCATGTTGAGGCGGAAAAAAAAGTGTCTGTTTGAATCCTGTCAGGACTTTCCTGCAACACACCGACACCGACACTACGAACACTGAGGAAAACACCACGAGGAGCCATGCAGGATATCACAGGACGCACAGTTCAGCTGCAGAGAGTCTGAGGCGCTTCAGGCCTTTAAAACAGGCTTAAAATATTCCCCGCTCTGTTTATGATGGTGTTAAAACAGACACTGTTCAGTTTTGAGGCCTTAAGACGCTCTGTGATGAGTTCATGGCCTAATAAAGAGGAGGGAACAAACTGTGGAAGCTTTGGACCACCTGTGAGTGGTCGACAGCAGGGATGAGGTCATCATAGCTGTGAAAATGGCGACCCCCCCGAGCTCCTCCCTCATCTGCCGGCTGTTGGATGAGTTTAAATCCACATTTAATGTTTTCCATCTTCTCAGAAATTACTGAGTTGCAGTTTTTAATAACCTGAAACAGAAAAACCACTTCCTTTATAACCACTTGGAGATCAGCATGAAACATCTCGTTCTGCTGTAGGACACAAACTTATCAATCAGCCCGGAGTGAAACTGATTAAAACCAGATAAAAAACAGGACAAATTTAAATAAAAAGCACCAGAGGACAAATATTCAACTGTTATTTTGTGTTTTTTAAATAAATGTGCTGCATAAATTTGACAGATTTTTGAACAGGGTTTGGTGGAACCCTCTGAGTTAGCCGTCAGAGCTAACGCATGCTAGCAGCTCGACACAGTGGGGTGATTTCACTTCACCGTGTGGCATTAAAATGAGGAGCGCTCACTCTGGAGCTCCTTCTGGGCCCCCAGGTCCCCCCCCCACCCCCGTTTACATTGTGCCTGTCAGCTGCTGAGCTGTAATTACCTGGCAGGAGGCGGAGCAGCGGTACAGCAGGTGATTTCACTGTGAAAGCTGCCCAGGATTCAGCGAGCGTGAAACAGACACAGCGAGCCATCAGGAACCTGTCTCTGAAAATCTGGGGCACTCCGGCATTTCATATGACACACACACACACACACACACACACACACTGCGGGTTATTCACGCTGCTGCGACCATCAGGTATGAAGGCTCATTAAACAAAAGAATGACATGTTTAATGGCATGAAAAAAGACGGGAATTCGAAGCGTCTCTTCCTCCATTTTCTGTAAAATAAGCGTGAGATGTTTAATGTGTCGTGTGTGTGTGTTACTGTTAGGAGTGTTTTCTCTGAGGAGGAGATGAAAATTGAGTTTAAAGGTGATGGTGGACGTCCTCTCGTGTCCTCAGGGACAGTCTGTACTCACACCAGTACACATCAGACCAGTAAACCCAGTTTGGGGTCCATTACAGCGGCCAGTTCAGTCAAAAACAAACAGAAAAGACGACATTTTACAGTCTTTCGAGGTCTTTGGTGCCTCCTGTAAAACGGCTCTGACAGATGTTGGTACTCAGGTGTTGCGTCAGTGGATTCCTGATGTCACCAGCACACACACACACACACACACACACACACTGACTGTGACGGTCTCTTATACAAAACTAAGCCAGCTGAGATCAAATCATGTGAATGAAACTTTATTTTGTACGCTGAACCTCCATCTCACAAACCTTAAAGGGAAATTCTGGTGTTTTTTTTTTTTTTTTACCTGTGGCTTTTTTTTTTCACATGTTGGTTCAGGTGACAAGTCCTGACAAAAAATCTGGAATTGATCCGATTGATCACCTCAGGCAACATGGCTGCCAAGTTTTGCAGAAACATCATGAAACTCACTTTTATAAGCAGCAGAAAGTAAACATTTGTGGAAATTTGTGATGAGTTTTATTCTCTCTCTGTTGTGTTTGAGCAAAGTGTGTTTTACTTTTAATATAATTACACTTTGTTTATGGAGTCTGATGGACTTTGCAGTATAACTGCTGTTTAAAAAAAAGGATTTTAGTGTTGAACATGTGTAAAATCCTGTCAGTCATGTTGTCAGAATAACAATATCAGCCTGTAAGAGGCTTTAATGTCGTCTGAAGACGGTCGAAGCTGCTTTGAACGCAACGTTGCATCACGACTCTTGTACCTACAAAAGTCATTTACACAGTGCAGGAGGTAAAAATAGGCCATGCTATAAAAATACCTGAACTGTGCTTTAACAAGGCGTCCTCACCTGTTTCCACCTGGTGTGTAAACAAAGCAGCTGTTATCTGACTTGTTTTTGTGGTCGAAACAGGAAAAAACATGCAGGTTCTGTCACATGAGACCCGACACACAGTTCAGTTCAGTGCTGACGGCTGTGGTTTCATAAATATGTGCATTATTTAATGTTTTCTCCTCCGTTCACATGTAAAGTTGGCAAAATGCAACCACACACACACACACACACACACAAACAGAAATATATTTTGTTTTAACCTCCCAGCCCTCCGATCAGGCGGCGCTGCCTTCGCCGCCTCTATGTTTTATTGAGTCCTTGTATCTGTAAACATGAAAGCGTGTTGACAGGAAAAATGATTACAGACTACAAAGTGCTGCAAATGAGGAGCCATGCAGCAGACGAGAGGAGCCGCTAATGCGAGCCTCATCTGCTCAAGGGCACCACGAGTGTTTTAGTTTGATCAGCAGAAACTGTACATGAGGGAATTAAAGGAACATGAGGGATCGGAGCGGCAGGAACCGAGTCTGATGTGACGTTCTGTTCCTGTTTGATTTACTGAATAAAATGTGACCCGTGTGACGTCTCTCTCTCTCTGTGTGTTTCTGCAGGTTTGTGCCATCGTGAGCCTCCTGCCTTCGGGCTCTGCAGCAGATCTGACATGTGAAGCTCTGCTCATGCTGTCCGGAAATGTCTCACGTAAGTCGACGAGGGCAAACGTTTGCGACAGAAACTGTTAACAAGCTTTTTAACGTGTCGGTTCGATCCGACCTGCACTGTTTCTCCACTCCTGAGCTCTGAATTGATTTTCAGTCTTTCCTCTTTTCGTGACTTTAACCGCTAAACGCTCATCCTGGATCACAACTTTCTCTCTCTGTGGATATTGGCAGAATGTCTTCTCTCATTACTCCATTTCTGTTCAGACCTCACAATAACAGTTCGGCAGTAATCGCTGGTTTTTGGGCTGCAGAAACACAGGAATGATCTTCCTGTGGGTGATACTTATGAGCACCGAAAACAATCGTCTCTGTGAAAATATCAGGCACGACTGCGACTAACAACTGTTTTCTTTACCATCTTTGTAATTATTCGACTGGTCGTTCATCTGTTTAATGTCAGATGTCAGAATATAAAGGAAAGAAAAAATCATTTCTTGGTTTAAAGGAAAAATCAACACTGACAGCCGGCAGGAAATAAGATGCAAACAAACAGATGAATCACAAAACTGACAGGAGTCGTCATTCACTCGGCCACTAGGGGGCCCTGCAGAGAAAACATTGATAAATGTCATTTTAAATGCATAAACAAACAAATAAATCTGTCTCTTTTTTACCCGTGAAGTCAGTTTTTAAAGCTTCTTTGGCCTCATTTCACATTTACGTGAGATTAAATTATTTTCTCAGCACAAACAGGTGCGAAGACATCGGTTTGTGTCAACTTTTCCCCCGCAGAACATCCTCATTTCCGGATCTTTTTTGGTCCAAATCTTCTTAAGTTATTAGAGAAATAATAGCGCGACCCTGGAGGCACGTCTACATTCATATACGCTGCTGCCGTACTGTTATTGCTGGGGGAGAGGTCTGTCACCAGTGTTTACCGTTGCCCTTTAATGCTCACCCTTTGTAGCTGCTAAGCTGAATCTAATGAGATTTTCATAGCCTCCTCTGCAGCCTGCAAACAGGGGGGTTGAGGTTATTGATGAAACTCTCCCTCTGGGTTGCAGTTCAGTCCCTGGCCTCCTCCTGGAACCAGACCCTCAGCAACGCCACGGGCCAGTGGAGCGGTGAGTCCGACTCCTTTCCTCCCCTCGCATGTGTGAAACTGATTCCCGATGCAGTTACTACAAAGCAGGGTTGTTGTGGAAACGCCCCCCCATGAGGGAGACAAGTTTGATCTGAAGTCAGATTATAAGGACTAACATCAAAGACGAGAACAATGCTGGAAATAGACTTGGTGACGTGCCACAGGAGACGCCGCTCGGCGCGGCGCAGGAGTAATCATTAAAGCCTCGTGTACACAAGCAGCTAATTCAGCTCCTCGGTTTGTTGCCAAGACCGCTGGAGCATTGTCAGGATTTCACCGCGGCTATATGTAGTGCCGAGCCATGCCGGGAATGTATGTCTGTGTCTGACATTTCTGCCCCCCCCCACCTCTCGCTTCAGGCTCGGGACTCTACTGTGACACCTCCATCGATGGCATCGGCACCTGCTGGCCCAGGAGCAGCGCCGGCCAGATGGTGTCACGACCCTGTCCGGAGATGTTCTACGGTGTCAGATACAACACCACCAGTGAGTCCGCAGCGCCAGCAACCGCACAAACAACACAAACACACAAACAACACAAACAACACAGACACAAACAACACAAACAACACAGACACAAACACAAACAACACAAACAACACAGACAACAAAAGACAACACAAACAACACAGACAACACGGACACAAACAACACAAACAACACAAACAACACAAACAC
>JAPZDV010000014.1:2683336-2705924 GCA_029814665.1 Acanthurus lineatus
CACACACACACGCACACACACACACACACGCACACACACACACACACAGCAGCCACACTGTCGCAGCAGGCAATCAGGAGGCGTCATCGAGTCTCAGTCTCTCTGATCGTGATTATTGATAACCTGATCGTCCTGATCGCTTCATCAGATTAAAGGTCGCGATGAGAACAAACAGAATTCTTAATTTAAACAAAAAAAATCCAGTTTTTGTGTTTTTGAATGAAATCTGGTTTAATGGAAAAGTATTGAATCACACATTTGATGCTGAAGCGACGTGTTTTTTTGTTCTGAATAAATTATGTTAATTCAGGTTAATTTCATGTCGATTCACAGACGAATAAACTGATGGATTTAATCCTTCAGGCTGTGAAATAAAAGCTGTTACAAAATCAGAATAATACATTAAATAAATATAAAACTCTCTTAACACTTTAAAAAACAACCCGAATGCTGATTGAATCAAAATGACTTCATGACTCTTTATAATTTCATCATTTATTACTTTGAAAACAGATTTTTGATGAGTTAAATGAAAAATAATAGAAAATCGAGCGTTGCGATGCTTTAAAATGTGTATTTTCAGGTGTTTTTCAGTAAAATGAGGAAGAATTGAACTTAAATTATTCGTCAGATTCATGTTTAATTCAGTGTTTCATTTGGACAGAGCACAAGAATGAGTCTCATAAACAGTAACCGGCTTAATTACTACAAACGCTGTTCGGACACGTTTGACGTCCGACAGAAGAATCCACCGACAGAACCTGAACGCAGCGTCTCGTTAGACATGGATCTCTGGTTTGTGATGTGAATCTGTCTGCTGAAATCTGACGGTAAAACAAACGCCGTCCAGGGAAATACACCAAACACAATTAAGTCGATTTGGGAGGCAAAAGCAAATGTGTTTTCTTGGTAATTTAGAGTCAGAAACCCCCCCAAAGGACCCTGGGAAAGAGCCACCGGAGACGGAGAGAGTGAGCCGGGCTGTAATTCAGCCGCAGCTCACCGGAAATTTGACACCGAGGTTCATTTCACCTTCAGGATTAACATAATCTCTATTGAACCGTAACCTAAAAGCCCAGAAAGGCGTCTCATCAGCTGAAGGTCACCGGTGGAAAAAAAAAAGGTTCACCCCCCTGAACGTTAAAAAACCCACCGCCATTTTATTCTCAACAGGAAGTCATGGGTGAGAAATGAAGCCTGACTGCTTTACGGTTATTTCTGGCTTTTTTTTATTATTAATTGTTATTGAATATTTGATCTTTTCCAGCGGTGAGGTCAGAGGAGGAAAGAAAAAAAGGTTTTAATGAAGCGGCGTCACCTGAGTCACTTCATTAGCTAAACAGTTCACAAAGTGTTTTTTCTGCACAAAGGAGCGTTTGTTTGAAGCGTAGAAAAACAGTGCGACCTTACAGGCGGCCAGATTTCCTCTCCAAGGTTTTAGATTCATCACTTCCAGCTGAAAGTATCTGTTTGTTAACGCTGAGGACACTTAACGGGAGAACAAGGCTGTTCGAGTTTCCTTTCACAATAAAGTTCGTCAGTAAACAGTGAAAACAGCTCGAGTGGATCTGAGAGGACATTTTACTCGAGTACTGTACTTTTGTTGCACTTAACTCCAGCATTCCCACTTTATACTCATAATACATTAAATTTCAGAGTAAAATATTGAACCAAAAGTGGAAGTTAAAATTAGCTCTGCAGTGATATATAGTAATATAAACTTACTAAAACTGATTAAAGAAAATCTAAAACCTGTTTTCAAAGATAGAAACAAACATATTGACGCTGTAAACAAGCTGCACTGATGTGATTTCTGACCTTTGCACACGTTTTGAGAAAATAAAGAAACTCGTTTACAGACTAAAATCATTTCTGTGAATCAGTGACAAAGTACATTTACTCAAATATGACGTAGTTGTACTTTATTTTATTTGTACTTTTACCCAGCAACATTTTATTTACAGCTCGTTAAGCCTCAGAAACTCACACGGAGCCGATCGAATGTGATGTTTAAACTGGTTATTTGATTAATGGATGAGTTGATCGACAGGAAATTAATAGTAATTAGTGATAATGGGGTCCTCATCATAAAGTAATGTGAGGATTAACTGGTTTCCCTCGTTATTATAATAAAGACTATAATTTATTTTTAATGAAATTAATTATTCAGACAAGACAAGCAAACAAATCAGAAGATTAAGATGTCTCTAATGACTTCAGAGAGCTCGTTAGTTGCAGTTGTATTCAGTGTTTTATATCTATGAGGGATTGATTGATAAGTTCACGGCCCGACAAAGAGGATTTAGTTTAATTCATCTGAAACAAACAAAAACAAAACTTTTCACAGATTCTTTCACCTCCAGAAAACTCAGAGAATTTAGATCCGCTCTGATATTTCTGATTTTTCTCCCATCAGTTTAATGTCACATCGAATGGCTTATTTTCTGCTAATTTCAACACATTCCAGCGACTTAACGAGGCGATTCTTTTAAACCGCGACCACGTGTTGGATTTAAAAAAAAAAAACACCTCCCAGGTTTCTGTTGTGGCTGAGGGTGGAGGTGTGCTCGTCACACAGCGAAGAATGTGGAGGGACTGGCTGGACGCGCCGTGACGAATCACTTTCCACTCCATTTCATTGCTAACTGATTTGCTGCCACCAGGAGACAAGGTTTCTATCAATCCAGCCTGTGTGTGTGTGTGTGTGTGTGTGTGTGTGTGTGTGTGCGTGCTGCTGTCAGACGAGAAGCCCTGAGCTCAGCCAATGAACTCAACTGACTCCAGTGATGAAAAAAAATGTCCTGAACTAATCATAAAGAGAAGATTGAGACTGAAAATGAAGAACATCAGCTCTTGAATTAAAGTTAGTTTTGTCCAAAAAAGCATCAAAGCAGCTTGAACTGTTTCCTTTTGTTTTGGTTCATGAAGCTCAAATGATCTTTTAAAGCTTCAGTTTGGATCAAATCAAACTATAAACTTAATAACTGATAGATTTGTTGTCTTCTATCCCACATTAATATGCCGAATGCTGAGTACGATCCTGCAGAAATAAAACATGACAGACATAAAACATTCAGATTTTTGTTCTGCAGATAATTTATCTCTTCGCTCTGATAAAAACGTCGGAGATAACTGCTGTCACGAACTCAGACACCCGCTGGTCCATCGTGTCACTGTCACGTTTTGCCTCCTGTAAGCGTTAAAAGATCACGTTCTTGTTCTGTTGCACCGTGTGCGTCTTTCACTCTGCTCATCATCGCCCCCTGCTGGTTCTGCACATCGACCAGGTGACATCAACAATGCGTCTGTTACTTTGCATTTAAACTGGACTTGATAAAGAATAAGAAACCAACAGTTAGTTTAGTTATTAAAACAATTTATTGCTCTCCATAGTTAATACTTTAAGGCGACTCTTTGTACCCACGCTGCTTTCAAAACACAACAGATAAAACACGAAATAAAAAAAATTAAAAATTAAAGTGATAAAGAAAGCAAGATGGATAGTTTCAGTGTCACGTGAGCTATTTCTGATTCATATAACGTGCAAAAAAACCTGATTAACATCTTTAGTAAGAGGAGTTTATGAACAACAGCCATTTTAGTTCATTAAAAGTTCATTTTCTTGAGGTTTGAATGAAAGGTATGGTTTCCAGTGGAGACGCAGCAGACCAGTAATTTAGTGATTTATAGGCTGTTTTTGCTCTAATTGCAGCTTTAGAGAAAAACTGCAGACACTACTCAGGGCTTAAATATGCCCTTCTGCGATCCGCTGCATTTTTGAGGAAGGAAATAGTCCATATATTGTTTTTTCTATTACCACCAATAATAATAATGATAATAATAAAAATAATAGAAAGAAAAAACAAAGAAAAGGAAGAAGAGAAATGTGTTTCTAGAAAAATCCGACATAGAAGTTGGTGACATTTGGACTTTTCAGATTCACATCAGCTTAATATTCAGCACAGAAGGCTAAATGTTCAAAATGTTAAGAAAAAAAATTAAAAAACAGCCGTCAGCTGCATGCATCTTCAAACAGATGATCACAGAGAAGCAGAACAAGCCGGAGGAAGCAGTAGTAATAGTAGTGTGAGTAGTATCAGGACAGTAATAAGTGGCTGGAGGTGCAGCAGAGCTCAGAGTGAGCACTTAAGAGCCTGAGTGCATGTAGCTGCTGCGCTCGTGTCCAGAGGGAGACGCCTGCCGAGTTCAGGACCACGAGCGCTGAAATCTGCCTCCCTGTTTGTCTGAGTCGCTGGTGCAGAAACAAGCTGAAGATGTGAAACATATTTCAGCTGCAGCTTCAACTCGAAAGCCAAAAAGGACAAAAAGCAGGTCAAGATTTAGAAACGAGCACAAGAAGAAGCTCAGATTGGAGCCTGAAAAAAAACCCTGAAGAAGAAGAGTGATGCGGATTCTTGTCTCCGCTCCAGTTTCACAAAACATGACGAGACACGAACACTCATGATATTATATCGTGTTGACATCATATAAAACCTGCTTCAAAGTGCAAAAACTTTATTTAGAGTCTGTGAGTTGCAGATGGAGAAACCTGTTGGAGGCACGAGCCAAATATTTGTGACAGAAGAAGTTACAACATGTTCTCTGCAACGAAACCGCTGCAGCTTTGAAAGCTGAACCGAGGAACAAACCTCAGGTCTGAGGGTTAAAAAAAAACCAGAAGAAGAAGAAGCTCTCAGATGAACTCTTGGAGCTTTGGAAGGAGACTAATTGGAGCAATCAACACGTGCTAATCAGTCTGATCATCGCAGGCTCTGATGCTCTCTCAGACATGTTGTCAAACACATGCGCGGGGCTGTGACAGACATCCAGGGGGCGTTGTCCAGACCGCTCAGCCGGCTGATTCGTGACAGGTGCCCCGCGGCGCCGCACGCCCTCCTCCGGGCCCGTGACTCAGCCTGGCGTAGCTATCTTTGTTGTTGCACGTCTCGCCCCACCCGGAAACCCCTTCGCCATTTGTTGCCAAGCTTGACTTTCCCTTAATGGTCCCCAGAGGGAGACGAGTGGATTTTCATATGTATGTTTGTGCCTCAGAGTGTGTGTGTGTGTGTGTGTGTGTGTGTGTGTGTGTGGTGTGCGTGTGTGTGTGAGTGTGTGTGTGTGTGTGAGGCTGAAAGTGTGGGAGCATCAGAGTGTGAGAATGCACTTTGTGTATGTGGATGCCCATTTCACTGTAAGTTGTCGGGTCGTGCGCCAGTCAAAGCAGAAAGAGGCTGAAGAGGATGATGATTATGATGGGGTGGGGTGTAGGTTTATTTAGGGCAGCGCTGGCGGTCAGCGTGGTGGCAGAGACTCACCCCCTCACCCCGACTCACCCGCCTGCTCACTCACAGGGAATGCAACGCATCCTTTTGTTGAATGAGCTCGTTGAATATTAATTCATGAATCCGTGTTCAGGCCAAGAACATCAAAGGCAGCGGATGCAAACAGGAAAGATGTAAAATGGATGTGATGAGCAGGTTCGAGTCAAAAACAAAAAGAAAAGAAGAGAACCTGTGTTTTATTTTTTCCTTCCCATGATCCCTCAGTGACGCCTCTCCTTGGACCTGCAGTGTGTGTCTTGTTCTGCAGAACCGAACAGAAGTGAGCCAGAACACACAGCCGGCGTGAAAGCTGGCATCTCCTCGTCTCTGCAGACTGCAACCGTCTGAAGAGCTGCTCCACTTTCGCTGCGGATAAATTTAACAAGATGCTTCTTTTTTGTTTTTTTTAATTTAAACGAGGTGGCAGCAGACTTTTCCATAAAGTGCAGGAACGGAGCTGCGTCTGCTCACCTGAATGCTGGTGATTCTGTCGGTGTGAAAGTGTCGCAGACGTGGAAAGATGCAGTCATGCAGCTGCTGTCTGCTTCGCGTCAGAACGAGTCTCGGCTCAGGATTTATGAGTCGCTCATGAAGAGATTTAATTGTGAAGGACAGATGAGAGTTACGTCAAACACACAGTCACGTTCATACTATGAGTTGTTCTGACATTTCCCCGTCGTTTTGCATAAAGAATGATTTAATGATTATCAATATTATTATGATTTACTTCCTGTCAATCAAACCGTCGTGTTTGATTTCTCTGAAGACTCTGTTTTTCAGTCTTCAAAACAACATTCAGCTGCACACATGTGTACATTTTGTGCTTCAGTCAGATTAAAAACAGGCATAAATATGCATCAAACCGGGTCACAGTCAGAAGAGAAGCTCTCACGTTCATCAAACTTCTGAGAGGCTCTGAGCTTTTGAACAATGGCTGACCTGCATGAACAAGTGAAGGCATCGCGTTACGGCTCAGATGTTCACAGTCTTTGTTTGGACTGAAAAAACATCTTATTTAGAGCAAATGATTTGTTGTTTTCTCTCCTGCTGGCTGATACTGTTTTTTAATTAGCCCCCTGCTCTGAATGCACGGAGGAGAAGATGCTGCGGAGCTGCAGCCATTGATCCGACGTGCAGAAGTGCAAAGCAAGCGACTAAATGTGGGTCAGCAGATTTTCCCGTGTACAGTTACAGCAGCGTTTCTGCTCCAGAGGAGACCCTCTTCAGAGTAATCTGTGCTACCGAGCAGTGTGTTTGTGATGTTTGGAGATGAAATGAGGATCCTTGAGCCCCCCCCCCCTCCAGGCTTGGAGAGCTGCCTGTGGTCCATCCACATGCACCCCCCGAGCTCCTGTTTCCACAGGGAGGATTTAGCACCTGGCACGGCCCGGTCGCCGTTTTTAACGCCCACTCAGATGCAACAATGGCGGGTCACAAAGCAAAGATTAAAAGTGATATGTAGCTACCATGTCGCGCTTCCCGTTAAACAATAAAACCCTCAGTGAGCCGAGATGCTCGCCGGACGAACCTGTCCGCCGTTAATAGAACTCCTGGCAAAGCCCCAGCTTGGCAGCGGCTCCGGGATGAAATCAGCAGTTATTTTAGGGACCTTGAGCTTGTGACCCGTGCAAATGGCGTTTTATGATGCTTTCACTGGCTTATCTGTGCAACCTTAAAAGACTGCAGGAGAATTTTAATGATAAAAAAAAAGCCGCTGCAGTCTGAGTGAAGCGTGTGATAACAAAAGGAGGTGAGCGCAGGATGAGTCCCGAATAATCCCAGCATGTGCAGCGTGAGCGTTCACGTGATGCTGAAATTATACCCTGCAACTTTTTAATGAAGTGTGAGAGAGTGGGATTTTTCCAAGAAACTGCGGGAACTGGCCTCCATCCCAACGTAACCACACGAGTGCCGGCCTGAGCGCTTCCTGTGTTTCTACTGTAAGAGCCAGATGCTTTTTCACATCAACAACAATGTTTTTGTCAGGTACAATCACACAGAGTACCACAGAAACTCGTCTTTGCATTTAGCTCGTCCATGAGGTCCTGAGCTTCATTTAAAGGCTCCAGTATCTGAACCTTCAAGCTTTCGGCTGTGACGTCTCTTTGGTTTGTAAAATTCCTTTGGGATCATTTGTGCTTTTTTAAAAATGTGCTTTCTAAATGAAGTGACTGTATCGCTTTGACAGCAACTCATGCAGACTCTTTGTGACCATGAACCCAGAGGAAAGCTGTCCGATGAAGCAGAGGCATGTGAATTTAATTTGAATAAAAGGAGAGAACTGTGGGAGAAAATGTGCCTCTGCACTTAAATGTGTCACGTTTGCACATTAAAACGTCTGCGTGTTGCCGAGTCGTGATCTCACATCAGAAGCAAAGATGAAATATTTTGTGTTTAAATTCAGTTTTGATAAAAGTCTGATGGCAGAAAATAAATGAACCAACTTAAAATCTGACAGAGACAAAATATTATACAAACAATCTGTTGAATCAAATAAAAACATTTATTCTTAAAACTTCATTAAGGATTTGAAATAGTTTGATTAAACCATAATGCTCTGCGGTCGGTCCATCACAGAACTTTGACTCTCTTAACTTTTGACTTTGACATAAAATCTCGGCAGACGGATTTTAAAGCTCTCTTGGATGGTGCGTTCGGGGTTCAGGGAACATCACGAGCTAGGTAATCTTGATCGGGGATGACAGTCCCCTTACACTGTCAACATGCTATTTTTACCCAGCTCATTGCACATTATTGCCCTCAGGCAACCCGATCTCATCTCATCTCTCATCCTCCCCAAAATTCCTCATTATTTAAACATGTTTTTGGAGTTATCACCCTCCATCTCCGGCCATACGCACTGATGAGCGTTTGGTTGCTTTTTCATTTCGGCTTTCAGATGCTGAAACGGAGCTAATCTGCGAGCATGAATTCAGAGCTGTCAGTCTGGTGTTGTGATGTTAATCTGTGAATCTAAAATTTCTAAAGCGACTTCTTAACGTCGTGATGTCGTGATGTGATTGTGCTCTGATGAGACTCTGCGGCTGTTTGCTTTCCGGTGCAGTTTGTGTTGGAAATAATGCAGCTGCATCACAAAAACAGCTTCAGTCTTCTTTGTATTTATGCTAAACTGCATTGTTTGTTTCGTTGCCTGCAGTTTTATCTGCAAGAATGTCAAAGTCCCATATTGTTTATGTATTTATTTACACATGAAGTGAATTTCAGTTTTAATTGAGACTTAAGTCATTTAACAGTGTTAAAAAAAGGATTTAAAGCCACAGAGGAAGCAGCTCAGTGATGCTTTAAGTGTGATAGTAGTGATGTTTAGCAGGTCCAGTGTTTTCTGGGCTCGCTGGGTTTGTTTAAGATGTTTGCATGCAAACATTTGCTGCTGCACTTCAGGTCTGAAAGCAGGTTTCCTGCATCAGAGCTCATATTTGGAAACTCTTTGTTTACTGCGACCTGAAAGCACAAACCTCTGAAAGAGACGCAAACGTGAGCTTCCCGTCACCGATGCTGCGCCTCGTTCTGTCTGGAAGCCGACAGCTTCACACACTTTCCTCCTGCAGACGAAAACAAAGCGTCTTTACCTGTCAGCGAGCTTCACTCCCGTCAGCCGCCTGTGAGAGCTGCCACTGGGAAGAAGGTGTCCGGCGACCCGAGTCGACCCGCCTTGAGATCAGGGTCGGAGCTGTCCACATAACTCAGAGAGGAGCGTTTCGCTGCGATTAACTGGCTGACACGTCGCTACGTGCTCTCACTGCTGATTGTTCAAATCTTCTCACACAGACACAAAAAAAAACTTTTCCTGAGGATGAAATAATCCTGCGAACCTGATCAGAATGTGGCTCTTTGCATTAGTTCCACTAACTTTATTCCACTCGTGCTTATCATTAAATTAACTGAACGTTTGCTTTAAGATCCGGCGGCTTCACCTGTTTCTCTGCAGACGGCCGCCGAGGCCAAAACAGGAAAAAAATAAATCATCTCTAAAAAATGTCTCCTTTCAACTTTGAGTTTCCTCATTTGCAGTATTTCAACTTCACAGCGTCACTATCTGACGGCTTCATTTCCTTCATGTTAAGAAATAATAAATGTGAAACGACAAATGTGAAATTTGTCACAGATTATGTCATTTCTGTTCTGTGAACGCGGCGAGAAATGGGTGCTGTGATGCATCAGGCCTGCATGGAAAAATATCATTTCACTCATCACTTTTCAGAGCCTTCATGCCGACCCCCCGCCATTCGGTTCGCTGTTATCCTGAAATGTGCAGAAATTATACTTTTTAATAGAAAAAACAGACTCTTATGCTGGTTCACTTTGTCTCAGCTTCAGTCTGAGTCTTTCCTTTGATTTAAAGGAGGAAACAGAGATTGAAATATTAAAAATTAGCCTTTTATTTTGTCTCAGCGTGCAGCAAATTAACATTTCTGCTGAGTGAAACCTCTCATGGCTGAAATTCAGTCCTGTGATGCTTTAAATGACGTGAAACCACACTGATGTTCTGATCAAGTCCATCAGAGTTGAGCCGTGTTTGCTCTTCTGTTGTTCCTCGCAGTGTTTTCATTTTGTTTTGTCTCATTTTGTCTCTCAGTTTTTTGTTTCTTTGGTTTTGCATCTTTAAACCTCTTCTTCTGTTCCTTTTTTCGTTCTTTTTCTTCTTCTGCCTTGTTTTCCAGCTTCTTCTGGCTTTGTTTTGAGTTTCAGACCACGACAGGATCCTTAAAAAGTGTTTGCTAAAGGGGATCCTGATGAACTTAAACACCTCACCTCCTTTTTTCTGGCTCATCAGCCCGACAGGAAGTTTAACTCTGCAGGTTTTTGAGTAAAACATCAGAAAACACAGTTTGAACGCAGGGCGCTGATGTTAAATGTGAGGTCTGAATGTTTAGGAGGAGAAAATGTTTGGGTGGAGGGTGGCAGACTGTCCTGACAGCAGACGTGTGAAAACTCACAGCTTGTAAGTTTCCCTCTAATGATATCTCTTTGCATTAGTCTCAAAAGCAGAAAAGGTCACAGCGCCACCGCCGCCGCCGCCAATCGAGCAGGAATTCACATCCTGCACATTTACAGGGACACAAGGCCAGAAAAGCAGGAAGCATTTTTTAAAAAAACACCTTGAACGATGCAGAAAATGTACGAAAAGTCAGACTGTGTGATAACAAGCTGCTGTCTCGCTCTCGTCCTCTCTGCAGATAACGTTTACAGGCAGTGTCTCGCAAACGGGACGTGGGCGCTGAAGGGAAACTACTCCATGTGTAAGGCCATACTTCACGAGGAGGTAAGCCGTCAGCGTGAGTGTGTGTGAGTGTGTGTGTGTGTGTGTGTGTGTGCGTGTATCCTGATGAATGTGGCTTTTCAAACGGACCCTCTGAGCTTGAAGCATATGTTAATCAAAAAGCAGCAGCAGCAGGAAGACGAAGGCTGGCAGAGGAAGACGAGTGCGGCAGGTTGACTTCAGGCTTATTTATAGTAAATATGGATTGAGGGTTTGGTTGCTGAGCGCCTGCAGCCTTACAAGGACGCAACAGTAAAGAAAAACAAAGCGCTAAAAATATGATGAATGCACCCTGAAATGCCCGAGAGCATCACTGAAGGAATCTGCTTCAAACGCTTCTGAATTTGCATGAAACAGACGCAGAGACTTTAATGTCATCTCGAAGATTTGGGGGCTCGGCTGTTTTTCTTTTCTTTTTTTTTTTTTTCTTATGTAGGCGGAAGCTTGAAATCTGCAATTCAACCTGCAGCTATTTCTTTTTTTTTTTTTTTTTTCCAGTGCACAAAGAAGTGTTTTCATTTTGTCATTTCCTCAAAAGAAACGGCAACAATGCTGCGTGTAAACGGCATTGTCCTCCGGCGACGTGAGCAGGTTGTGACAGCAGAGGAGGAAATCGTCCTGCTGTGCTCCAGATTTCCATCCATTCACGTTACCGCTTTCTCTCTCTCTCTCTCTCTCTCTTTTCTTTTCTCTCTCTGCATGCTCTCAGCCTCCACCTGGATGCTGCATTGTGATGTGCAGATGTGACGGTGATGAGCGCTCGTTTTTAATTAGGCCTGAATGAGGACTCTCGTCTGTCAGATTTAAAAAGTGAAGGATGGAAATCTGTGACACGGCGTGTTTGTTTGGCCTGACCCCACCATCTGCTGAAGCTGAATATTCAACGGGTGATTTTCCACAAACATTGAGATCTTGTGCCAGTTCAAACGCTGCGTCTGTGGGGGCTTCTCTCCTTTTATTTGAGGGAGGGGGGACAGTGCAGTCGTGTGAGTCTGTCTCTTAGGACAAACTGAGTCCATGTCTGTGAATGAAAAGTGCCTTTTTTTTGTTAAAAATGAGTAAAAAAGTTCCTTTTTTGTGAGCGACATGACTTCACTAAATCACATTGAGGCACTTTGCTTTTATTTGACACCTGCAGTTTTTATCTGCAGCTCATAAAAGAAGAACTTTACTTTTCAACCCGAGTTTCTGCTTTTTTTTAAAAAAAGCAAAAGGAAAAAGTTGATATAAAATGCTGCTTTTTGAGCTTCACTGCCAGAAACGTTTCGCTGAACGAGGAGCAGTTTGTAGTAAAGATATCTGGCCGCTCGCTTTAAAAAAACAAAACAAAAGGATTT
This sequence comes from Acanthurus lineatus, assembly GCA_029814665.1. NCBI lineage: Eukaryota > Metazoa > Chordata > Actinopteri > Acanthuriformes > Acanthuridae > Acanthurus > Acanthurus lineatus. Next base: position 2,695,276 of record JAPZDV010000014.1, read on the forward strand.
TCATTTTTAAGCAGATTAAATGTGTAGATTTAATCACAAATACTCAGGTTTGTGATGTCATGAAGTATTCACAGAATAAAGCTGGAGTTCTTTTATATTTTTTTTCTTATTGGCAATAAATCTCATGAGAAGGAAAAACAATATGATGGCCCGTCTCTGAATAAATAATGAGTCTGTCTGTGACAGCGACTGAGCCGCGGGCCAGCAGCTTCCACCGAGGACTGAAAACAGCTCGCAAAGTTTTATTTTCTAAAGAGAATCAGTGATTTTCCTTAAAACTGCTCAAACTGAGGCTTCTGTCAACCCAAACAGGGAGAAACTGAAAACATCATCATGTCTGCAGCCAGGAGACGCTTAGCTTAGCTTAGCTTAGCTTAGCTTAGCTTAGCATAAAGACTGGAAGCAAAGGGGAGCAGCTAGCTTTTTGTCTGATTTATAAATGATAAGAAACACATCGTCCAACTCTTTAAAGGATTCTGTGTAAGTGTGCCGATCAGACGCAGAACATTTGTTCTTTATGGATCTGCGAGCTCGAGGAAACAGATCTGAGATCATTTAGTGTTTTTTTTTTTTCCCAGAAACTCTCAGAGTCTGATGTCCGATCGATCCCTGCAGAAGATGGATATAGAGTGTCTGACCTTTTAAAAAATGTGGGTTTGATTTTTTTTCCTTTTGTAGCCATGAAATAAATCACCAGGTGGCGGCGGCAGTGATTGACATCAGGGGAATGGAGAGGGGGGGTCGCAGCAGCTCCTCTCTAAAGTTCAGCCCATATTGAAGCACATATGCAGCCGATCCACCGGGAAGAGAAACCGTGTGGATCAAAGGCTTATTGGAAAGTTTGTTTGAGGAAAGAAATCCTCTTTTACTTTCAGGACTGGCTCGAGGTTATTTCCTCGGATATACGATAAGTGTCTTTGTTGTTTCTTACCGAGGGAGGGGGGGGTGAGTCAGGTTTGCTTTGGACTCCCGCGGCCCACACACTCTGCGGGGCCTCAGGCCTCAGTGATGGGTGGGTCTTATGATTTCCTCTGTACGTCCACCGCCTCCTCTCAGGCTCGGCTATCCATCTTTAAACCTCCTGTTTGCTTGATTTAAGTCCTGATGTGTCAGCCAGTCCTGCTCGAGCCCACACACACACACACACACACACACACACACACACACACACACGCTCACAGGTACACTGTAAGAGCCATCATTCAACTCGTAATCACTCGTCATTCTGATCATTTCTCCTGTCAAACCAACCCTGAAATAATCCCTTTATCATGTCGCTCTGCTGAAAGAAACGAGGCACAAAACCTGCCGTCTTTGTTTGGGAATGAATGTTTTTCACAGCTGCAGGAAGAAAAAAGTGCTGATGGTTTCATATAGATTCTGTTTTTCTGGATCAATCACAGAAAATACACAATGAAAATCCTTGTGATTTCTTAGCTGAGGCTTCACAGTGTGTTTCACAGCCAGAACATGTGGACGTGCACGCGTGAAATTGATTGAATGATTTGATTTGATTTGTTTGATTTGCATCATAACAGCTGAGTTTTTAAAAAAAATATGATGTGTTTCTGTGGTAGAAACAGGCAGACAGAGTAGCATGACTCCTAATCAGCGTTCAAACAGTCTGAATGCAGTAAAATAAAGAAAACACGTTCATCAATTCACCAACACACACTCGACATTCAGAGGAACAAAGTGCAGGAACAGAAAACGACAAAGTTGAAGCTTTAAAGCAGCAACAAGCAGCAAGCCGAGCGAAGTCGTTTCAGTGTGTTCGGCTCGGTGTGGAGGAGTGAAATCAGCCTCGCACGTCTCATTGTGACAAAACTGTGCAGCACTTCAGTGAGGACACACTCAAAGACGCAGCATTCATCAGCCCTCCTGTCTTTTATGTGTCTTTTGGTCTTAACACAATGAGCAAATGTACTGACGGGAATAATGATGCACATTTTTAGACCGACTCTCCTTGAAGGCTTTCACGCTGCTGAGCTCCGTTTTACACACAAACAGCGACGAGTTGAAGGACGAGTTCAAAAACTTTTCCGCTTCCTGAAGGGAGGGAAGTTTGTGTGATCGTCACCTTTTCAACTCCAGCTGAGGATGATGACTCCGACTCTTCATGAACACGTGATTCCTTTGTGATCTGGGACATAAAAACTGATTTTTATTGAATAGTTTGAGTTTTCTAAAGTGAGTCAAGGTAGAAAAAAACATAATATGACTAATTTTTTAATCATCATTTGAGCTTTTTATGAAAGGAAGTGATGATGATGATGATTTATGTCCTTCTGCGGTTACAAAGACTCGTTTCTCAGCCTCACAAATATCATCAAAGCATCTCACGGACACGATGTTTGTTCGTATTAAATCACAGTTTCATTTCATTTGTCCATCGAAGCCGCACAAAGAGTTAAAGATTTGAGCTGCTGCACCAAAATAAAGTGAATGGGGAAAGATGACGTGCTTCGGGGCGGGTGGCGCAGGGATTAAACATGCTCACATTTAATCCCGGCGTAGACACCAGTAGGTTACATAAATCCACTTACAGCACAGATTACTGTTGGTAGTGTGGGCAAAATCCGATCACAATGGATCTCTGAGTCAGATGCGTCTCTGTTCTCCGAGGAACCAGGAGGCCTGATGTTCATGCTGAATATGTGAGATGAATGAACCTCCTCTGAGGTCTGCAGGGTGAAAGGTGATACGTGGGGTGATAAGTGGTTGATTTTCAGCGTTATGGACGGGTCATTGAACATGTTCTTGGTGGAGGTTCAAGGCCTCGGGACCAGAAACTCTGCAGGAAAAGACTGTTAATGTAGAAAATTCATCAACAAATTGATGCAAAGCGACTTTATTAAGATGCAAAATGACTATAAAGTGATTAAAAACAAGCAAAAGGACATGAAATGTGACTCCTGAGAGGCAAACGTGTCCACAAACAGACAGAAACTGAGCTCGTGAAGCAAACGACTGCGTCTCTTTCGGTCGGGGTGGTGTGAGGATCTGTGGCCGAGAGGCTCGTTACGTGTCAGGAAGTTAGAAAAAGAGTCTAGTTATCATATTATTTCATATTTGAATATTTTAAGTTGCTTGTTTGGCCTCATTTTTTAAATTAAACCAAATAATGGTGCAACTTTTATGACGCACAGTTTCATTATTGGTTTTTTAAAACTGTGCCAAGCCCCCTTCACCCCCCCCAAAAAAAGCCAGTTCCTAAACCCATCCGGTTACGAAGCACAGCAGGAGTGAAAAACACACATCTTCTGTCTTTGAAGTTACTTTTTTTGTTTGTGTAGATCAGAAACTCATCCTGTGTTTGTGTTTGTGTCTGCAGAAGAAAGGGAAGATGCACTACCAGATCGCCGTCATCATTAACTTCCTGGGTCACTGCATCTCCATGGTGGCTCTGCTCGTCGCCTTCTTCCTCTTCCTGTGTCTGAGGTGAGTGTTGGTCCCCCCCCCCCCCCCGCCGTCAGTCAGCTGATAATCCTGAAGACATCCTTGATGTGACGGAAACGTCAGTGTTCCTAAGATCCCTCGTTCAAAGCGTCTCTCGTTCTTATTGAAAAACCGTTTGGTCATGGGATGAAACATCCGCTATCTCAATCCCGCAGATGTAAAAGGGTTTAAACGCCCGCAAAAAAAAAAACTAGGGCACATTTCCCCACAAACGGGAATAATACACCCATCTGAGAGAGGGGGGGAGAGGCCTGCTGGGACGAGCGGCGGAGGCGGAAAAGGTTTCTCCGACAAACTGAAGGAAACCGAGAGAGAAAGGTCTTCGCACCCTTAACAGCCGGGGCTGCGATCGATCCCCGAAACACCCCGAGGAGGGTGAGAAAAGCGTGAAAGGGCACGGAGACACAACTTTTTACAGGACGCCGTTTATGCACAACCCTTGTTTGTGGGGCCAGAGCGGCTTGTCCAGGGGGGGAGGGAGGGAGGGGGGGAGGGAGGACAAGGTTCAGCCGGCTAAAAATGGCATCAGGGCAGTGAAGGAGTTTGGCATTTATTACTCACCTTCTTCAGTTTTAATGAGATCACGAAGCGTTTGAGGGGAGGCCGCCGCCGGCGTGATGGAGAGAAATGCTGACACTCCTGTTCGGCGTCGTCGTCGGGCTGCAGAGAAAAGGATCAGAGCCGAGAAAAGTTCATCCCACAACCACTGAAACGACAGTCGGAGAGACTTTAGCTTCCGTGTGTCACATTTTTTTAACAGAAACAGAAAAAATGACACTGCAAGTTCAAGTTCTGAGGTTTTTTTAAGCCTCTGAAGCGACGACGGTTTCTCCGTCTGTCCTAACGTGAACTCAAACACGCCTCCAGGGATTTTTCTTATAATTGGCAAAATGACTCAGAGATGAACTCATTAGATTTTGTCAGATAGAGGTCAAAGGTCACTGTGACCTCATGAAACACATTCACAGAGCAGCGGAAGAAGAAGAGATGGTGACAGTAATTTTACATTTGATCAGATTAATGAATCTAATGTTGGAATTTCACCTTGAAACTGTTTCGACTGTTCAGATCTTCTGTGTGTGTGTGTGTGTGTGTGTGTGTGTGTGTGTGTGTGTCTGAAGCATCAGTGTTTTATATATATTTTTTTTTAACTTTTTTTTTATTGAATACACATATACAACACATCTCATCCATTACACCCGTCCATTTTCTCATGAAATCCACTCATCAAACAACTTGTGTTACATTAGAAAAGTGCATTTACAGTAAAAATAAGTAAATAAATAAAATTACATTTAAAATAAAAATTAAAGTATTAAGAGGTGGCCAGAGCTCAGGCATTACCTGTGTCATTTCACATCCAATCTGTTTGTTTTCAGCTGTAATCTGGCTGTGATTTTCTCCACTGAGTATGGGGGGGCTGTGGTTTCAGGATGCTGTTATTGTTTTCTTTGCTATTAAAGGAAATTTCTAATCAAGGAAATCAAGTCTCTGTCTACGTTGGTATCGGGAGCTGTGCCTAAAATACAGAGTGCAGGGTCCAGGGTCAGATTGATGCTCAGAATCTGATTTATTTCTGTTTGTACATTTTTCCAAAAGTCTACAACTATTTGGCAGCCCCAAAAAAGCATCAGTGTTTTATATTTTGTTGCCTTTTTGCATCAACATCTGTATTCAAAGCCTCGTTTTCCACCTGGAGCTCGCTGGTTTTGCTCAGATTGAGTTTCAGCAGGTTGTTGCTGCTCATTGACTCCATCAGTCGTCTGTTTTCCTCTGAAAACACTGAAAATCACAGAAAAGCTCCTGATGCAATTTTGTCGCTGATGGCTGGTTGCTGAGCTGTTTATGAGCCTGATGTGATCATAACGGGACTTTAACAGTGTGAACAACAGACTCAAACTACCGAATCGATCTGAATCGGTGCTGCCGGAAGGTTTCAAATCAGAGAAATGAGCAAAATAAAGCGTCAGCGTCTCCGACTCTTTCCACCGTTCAGATCGAAACCGTTTGAATCAGCAAATCAACATCAGATGATTCATCATTTCCGCTTCAAGCACTTTATTTTTCCTCTCAGATTTTTTTTCCTCTCCCTGATTTTTATCCAGAAAAACAGATATTTTCCAAATGTTCCATCCAAACCTTCGAGTGCTCCGACCACCAACATGCATCAGGATGAATTCAGCTCTTTGACCTGGAAGCTCTGAACGTCTCTTTGCAGTCTGACATGGAGACATTTTTTTTTTATGTGGCCGTGATTTAGTGAGCAAAAGGTCGAGCGATCCAATCATGTGGCTGCAGACGGCGTCTCACCTTCAGCTCACCTGCGTGTCCTCGGCTGTTTGATCAGGAAGAGGAAGACGATGCTGAATTAGACCTCAGTCGCCCTCAACAGGAAGTTCAAACAAGGCTTTTGCCCTCGGAAATCCAAACACACACCTCTGACCCGCCTCATTAACACACCCACACACGCACACACACACACACACACACTTTAGATTACTGCGGCGCTTCGTACCTGCAGGGTCGCTGTCTGGTCGAGTCGCTGCTGCTGATGTTTGGTGACTTCGTGGCATCATGATGGATTTTTCGCTGAGAGACGTGAAACTGTTTCCACATCAGGATTTGAGCTCCGGCTGCTGGGATTAAAAAACCAGGAACGCTAACTGCTCCAACATATGGGATCCATACATCATGAGGACTGTAATTTATATCAACTAATCAATCAGGTCAAATGATCTGAAGCAGATTTGATCACATTTTTGGAGCCAAACTCAGACGAAGTCACGAGTTCTCAGAGAAACTGAGCTGTGATCGGAGCTAAAATGTTAAATATGAAACCTTCGTCTTTCACTGTTTGTGTTCTTGGTTTATCAGATACAGACTCTTCCTGTTGTGCACAAACAGAGAGCTGCACCGTAAAATGCTTGAAGCAGGTGTAAGCAATAACTTAAAGTAATAGAGTACTCCAAGTTTTATCCCCTGGTCATCAACAGCAGCTGAGTTGCTGGTGTTTCTGTGTGAGTTTGGGATTTCGGCCTTCAGACCAGAAGCAGCCTGGTGTCAGAGACTCTCAGGTGCTGCTGAGCAACAAGCAACGTCACCTCAAACAAAAGTAGTAAAAGTAATCAATTATACCTGCTACATGCATATTAACACCTTGTTTTTTTACTAAAGCAAACACTTTTTTAGTGGTGTAACTTTAACTTAAAGAAAAAGATCTAAAACTTCTTCCTCCTACCTTCTGAACTTCAGTATAAGAACATTTAAAATGCACACAGTCGTGTTTTTGTTCAAATCTGTGTTTTAATAAAGATTTCTGCTGGATTGTTTCCTCTTCATTAACACCCGTCAAGCAGCTGATCCCAGAGGCAGGAAGTGAGGTCACACAGTGAATGAATGATGGCAGCTCCTGCACCAGCTAGCTGCTTAATTGTGGGACGATAAACTTTATAAATCACACGTTTGTATGTTTTTTTTGTTCCCTGAAGGCTGTTTCTTTTCACTTCCATGGGATTTTGTTGTTATTCATAACTGCATTCTTTGTCGCAACGTTTTTCAATGCAGCTGCTCCCGTTAATGAGGCTGTTTTTTTTCCTTTAGGACTCCTCGCTTATTAAAAGTGTGAAAAGGTGCAATAAGACGACGTTGGTGAAAACTCTGCTCAGTCAGCACAAAGCCGCTGCAAAGTGACACCTATTAAGAATTGATGCACGTTGGAAAATAAATCATGTCATTCATGGCTGGCAGAGGAGGAAGACGCCGTCAGCTGGTGACAACAAGCGAGGCCGCCTCTGCAGCGAGCGGCTTCACCCGTTCTGTCCGTTCAGTCGAGTGCTGCTATTCCTGACCGCTCGCTCGCTCTGAGGCGGTTAGCAGATTTTAATTGTGTCCTGAGGTCCATTTATTTACAGCATTAAAAAAACATCAGAGTTTCAGGTCATGACACAAACAAGAAACCGGGAGCGGTGGGAATGAAATGTTACTTCATATTATGTTGAGGGCGAGGGGCGCCGGGAATGATGGGAAATGTTACTTTGAGGCTAAAACTCTTCATTGTTCATATTCATCATCCTTGTTTTCTGTGTTTCAGATTTGTTTTATTTGAGTTGAGTTTAGTGTCTTTGTTAATAAGAATACAGCAGAAGACTCAGCAGGAAAACATATTTAATGCAGATGTCCCCCCCCCCCAGTTTGGTCACATGTTGGCTTTTACATTGACCTTTTTTTCCTCCATCTTTGCTCTTTTCCTCTCAGCGTGAAATCATATTGTGTTCTCAGGCTCTGCAGGAGAAAAAAATGTTGGAAAAAAAAGAAGCAGAAACATCTGAGTTTTGTTCTCGTCTGCTCGTCTTACAGGAGCATCCGCTGCCTGAGGAACATCATCCACTGGAACCTCATCACCGCCTTCATCCTGAGGAACGCCACCTGGTTCATCGTCCAGCTGACCATGAGCCCCGAGGTGCACGAGAGCAACGTGGTGAGCATCACTGTCTCCGATCATCTCTTACGTGAATCAGTGAGCATATCCAACGAAAAGACCCAAAACTACTGAGAAGTGTTGTGTTTGTGAATGCAGATGTGCAGAGTGTGAAGCCGCAGCATTAGATGAACATGGTTTCAGTTCAGTGAGCGCCGTGTGGAAGCAACCACACCGCTTATGTTGCCCTCGTTTTTTTCAAGTTTCTCCTTTAATTTATGAGAAGTTTGGCTAACATAAAAAATTCATGAAAAAGAGCATTTTTCTGTTGTCAGCAGCAAACCCATGAATCTTAAATTCAGCTTCTTCTTTTACATAACAAGAGTTTTCTTTGTGCGCTGTGGACAACTCTTGTTATCCTCTAAATGTTTTTTTTCTTGTTTGTTTTGCAAAAGTGTAAAATGTTTGATGGAAAAACTTGTTTTTTTGCAGATTTGGTGCCGTCTCGTCACCGCCTCCTTCAACTATTTCCACTCCACCAACTTCTTCTGGATGTTTGGGGAAGGCTGCTACCTCCACACCGCCATCGTCCTCACCTACTCCACCGACAAGCTGCGCAAGTGGATGTTCATCTGCATCGGCTGGTGTGAGTACGCTGACCGTTTCTGCAGAACAAACATCCCTACAGCGACGAAACCTCGCAGTCACAGTCAGACACTGAGGAGAAACCTGAATATGCCGGAATAAAGAAAGTCAGTCACACAGAAATGCTTTGAGAGTTAAATGCATAAAAATGTATTATTTATATGCATAATGTATTCTGGGACATGATGCAGTGTCCCTTTAGTCTTCGTTGTATGATTACACAGCTTCAGTAAGTCACTTCCAGGCTAGCAGTTTCCCTTTGTTTCCAGTCTTTATGCTAAGCTAAGCTAAGCTAAGCTAAGCTAAGCACACAGACGGAGTGCTGACTCTCATCTCATGTTTGTTGACCTATAAAACTTAAAAGTAGAGGCCAGAATATAGTTTTCATGGGAGTTCTGTGACATGAGAGTGTCTTATTTTATTAAACTCAGCTAAAAAGCGAGCAAATGCATTGTTCGAAATGCTGAACTGCTCATATCTCCAGTCGGTTTGGGTGCTTTTCAGTTGAGGGGAACAAACTGAAGGTCAGACAGAAGCTCAGTCAACAATGGGAGCGGTTGACTTGATGGAGATGGCAGGATTCGCCGTGGCAGCTGGGAAACGTATCAGTGTGGAGTTCACTAACAGCCCGTTTCACACTGTCAAACCAAACTATGTGCTGTTGAGATTAGGTGTATTGTGCCAGCTGGATTACATTTCCCTCAGGGCGGCGTGGAGCTTCCATGTGAAGAGGAGATGGCAGCACATTTCAGAACGGCTGCGAGAAAATAAATAAGATCAGATTATATTTGCTTCGCTCAGTTTTGCAGGAGGATCGACGTGGACGAGAGAGGAGAACATCAAGACAAAGACATTTTTCACGTAATCCCGAGCAGTGAGAGTAGTTTTTCCTCAGGTTTTGACAGTACTCTGATGACAGTGTATTTCTAATGAGGTGCAACGTCTCCAGAGACGTGAGACGGAGATGTTTGCCACGGCAGCTGGCAGGGTCTCCACGGTCCTCTTAGTGTCATTTACATGTGAGTAATGGCTGTTTGTCTGCTTTATTATACCGCTATAAGTCAGTAAAGCAGAAGATCACTCTGCATCATCGTCAACCGGAGTCCAGCTTTTCATTCGCAGAGAAAATATTCGGGCGGTGACAAGTCTTGGCTTGAATCTGTGGATCACTGCACCAGCAACAAATGTTCCTGACAGGACTTGGCAGGTGCCGGTGCAACGCTGAAAAACACACACAAGGCTTTCTAACTGCAGCGTAAAATCCCCAGAGTGATATTTTGTGATGTGAATAGCAGAGAGGAGATGAAAGAAGAGTGTGTCACTCGTCTTGTTTTTGCTCCACAGGTATACCCTTCCCCATAATCGTGGCCTGGGCCATCGGGAAGCTGTACTACGACAACGAGAAGTAAGAGCTTTGTTGTGACTTCTGATGTGAGAATCTTCTTCCTTCCTCCCTCTGATGAGGAGATCAAGGGCAAAGTCGATCTGTAAAAGCATTAAGGGGATTAATGTTTATTAATAACCTGCTCTAACTGTATTTGCATAAGGCAATATTTTTGACTCTTCGCTTCCCCTGCGGCCATTTTTTCTCTCAGACTGTTTGGTGATTAAATGATGCAAGCGTTCAGGGATTTTGCACCTTTTAAATGAATCAAAACGGATTCAGTTTTTTAGGAAAATAACCTGCAGAAATCTCATTTGTGTCAAGACATTCTGTTTGTAATTATTTTTTTAAGATTATTTGATACTTTGATCAAAAACTTTAATTGAAACAACAAAAAAGCGTTTTGAAATCACCTCTTTTATCAGATTGAGAGCACAAAGCAGAAGAGCTGTCATTTCCTATTAAACTGATTAAGAAAAGCAGCAAATCATCTCATTGAAAAACCTGGAACGTCCAAGTGTTTCAAGCTGGTGCCTGAAAGATCAATGAACTAACGATCAATCAATTATTGAGCATAATTGGCATTTGATTTATTCTCCTCTGTGCCACAGAGCTTCATTAAAAACACATCAGTGAGCCACACTGACATGTTCCCCCATTACCAATAACACACACACACACACACACACACACTCACACTCACACACACACACACACACACACACACACACACACACACACACA
>JAPZDV010000014.1:2706024-2728371 GCA_029814665.1 Acanthurus lineatus
CACACACACTCACACTCACACACACACACACACACACACACACACACACACACACACACACACACACACACACACACCGTCCTGCTGCCCCAAATTTTCACCAAAGCACCAAATGTGGATCAAAAGCATCCAAAGAGTTTGACTCACATTTCAGCAAATATTCAGAAAATAAAAGTAAACAAACAGACAAACTGAAAGTGACAGTAATCGATTACTTTGATCACTTTGGCTCAGCTGATCGATCTGTAAACACACGATCATCTTCTCTCACCCGTCTGCGTGTCAAACAGCTTTTCAGTCATCTGGAGGAATAAAAAGCATTTTTTTTGGCTCATTATGAACAGAAATTAGCGTGAGTTATTCTTATTTTGGGTAAATTCCTGCCTTGAAAAACATGTTTAAACCTGCGAGCACAAACTGGGAATTTAATCCAGACGCTGTGAAATCGGAGGGGATTTTTGGGGTTTTTTTTTATGGAGCAGAAAGGAGTGACGGTGTAAATCCATGTGCCTGTTGGAACAGAGCGTGACTGCCTGCCTCTGCTGATGTTTCAGGTGCTGGTTCGGGAAGCGAGCTGGCGTCTACACAGACTACATCTACCAAGGTCCCATGATTCTCGTGTTGGTGGTAAGAGTCTTTCACTCGCCCTTCAGCAGCAGCGGCGGCGGCATTCAGCACAGAGCCTGTTTTATATCTACCTGCCACAATTAGTCTCCATTATGTCTTTTAAAAAACCCTGGCAGGCGTGAAATGTTGGAAACCTCAACACATTCTTCACATTAGCCATGATAAATGTTCGAACGCTTTAGCTAACTTTTAAATCTCTGCAAGCTGGCAAGTGGAAAGAAATATGAGGATCATTTGGATTCTGCTGTTAAAAATAAAGGATTAAATCCAGAGATGTGCTCCATCTTGTACCAGTTTGGATGTATTTTTATTAATATTTCCAAACTCTCAGGGGAGGACGTTTATTTTTGCTTTTAGTTCTTTATTCCATCGGGTGTAAGTGTTGTTTTTTGCTGCACACAGCTCAGAGAAACTTTAAGTTGCAGCTGAAATAAAGCCTGACGCTGGACGTCCACCTCCTGTCCTTCGCGTCCTTCAGCCGTGTTGTTTGGACTCTTTCTGTCCCTGCAGAGCGTCTGTGTGCAGCCGGACTCTCGGCCTCTCTGCAGGGCTCATGTGACTGATCCTGCAGATTTCGGGGATTGTCTGGGGACTCAGCCTCGGCTTCTTTTACAAGCTTTAGTCATCTCTCTGACCGGGCTTCCAAAATACTGTCGTCAGTCCTCGTCCTCATGCATGCCCTCACACTCCCACCACCGCTCCTGCCTGCACTCCCCCTCGCTGGCGATTCAGCCATTTTTCTGCTCAGTTTGGACTATTTTCTCCCCGCTGGGTCTCCAGTGGTGGAGTGACCTTCCCATCCTTGTCAGAAACAGCGCAGCCTCTTATCGTCTGTCCTTAGTGTAAAGAGACATTGGCACTTTGTGTCTTACTCTCCCTTGAAAAACACATCTGCCTCCTTCAGTTTCTCCCTGCTTGTTTCAAAAAAAGAAAAACTCCTCCCTCTTTCTTTCAGTAGTGGCTTTTCTCAGGGTTTTATCTCCGTGCTTCATCATGCAGGGTCGTCATCAGCTCTGCAGATTATTTGTAGTATCTGCTGTCAATGAACTGATGCTGTAATGAACAAACAAGGATCTTATTAAAAATGTGGACTGTGCAGTGAGCTCTGACACACGGGGGTTAGCGAGGACCGGCAGAATGGATGGTTCTTGAAAGATTGCCATGCATCTGTTCGGGCCAAGGTCGGGTCAACCGGCCCTGGAAAGTATTCCTACCGCTATTTTTGCTCCCATGTTGCATCATTCACACCTAGTGCATGAGCTATTGATTTTGTCATTCCTCACGTTGTGGAAACAAACTCTGAAGGAGCCTTTTAGAAACTGAAGGAACAGTTTTAAGCCGAGTTTGACGAACCAACAGTGAACTGATGCTCAGAAAAAGTATGACCCTCCCTTCCAAAGCCTTCATATCCACAGAGCTCCGTTGTTGTCCGTAAACCATTAACACTTGGTGACAAACTCGACACCCTGACGGGGTCACAGAGGTCATTTATCACTTTGTGTAGCCGTGTTAGCTTTATCGCCGCTACCAGCTGCCATTTCTCTCTGGAGTTCATGGTGTTGAGTTTGCTAAAGTTAGCAAGATGGCTGTGAGCAGTGTTTTAAAGATGTGTGTGTCGCATACAGAGCACCGTTTAACTGGTTTCTAGCTTATTATATGTCTAATTATTAAAAATATATATTATATATTTGCTCTGAATCTCCATAGTTTGTTTGCAGCCTGACAGGAGTTTCTGAAGAGTCTCTCTTTGCTGTGTTTCATTCAACAGATCAACTTCATTTTCCTCTTCAACATCGTGAGAATCCTGATGACCAAACTGCGAGCCTCCACCACGTCAGAGACCATCCAGTACAGGTGCGTTTACCGTAACTCCACCAGCTCCACCAGCCAGAGAGAAACTCGAGACAAAATTTTTCAGATGCTCTCTTATGAACACGCGTTAAATAATTCATGTTCCACGCTCGAGCGCATGGTTGCCGCCTCTGTCTGAGAAACAATGGCGCCTATAGACGACAGTGTTTCCGTCATGGTGTTCTGACTGCGGGTCTTCTCGTCTGCAGGAAGGCTGTGAAGGCGACGCTGGTGCTCCTTCCTCTGCTGGGGATCACCTACATGCTGTTCTTCGTGAACCCGGGCGAAGACGAGATCTCTCAGATCGTCTTCATATATTTTAACTCGTTTTTAGAGTCCTTTCAGGTACGAATACAGCAGGCTCAGCCCCTCTGAAGGCTTCCACAGACAAACACAGTGTGATGACATCTATGTGTGGGCGTATTTTTTTTTACATAAAGGCTCAGTAATTGTAATGAGTGGACAACATGATGCCTGTGTTCTTCTCTGGAGATGATTGAATGAATGTAACGTGTGTGATAAGCTGCTGTGTACACGATTAAAACGGGATCAGGCCGTCGATGTTTGTCGATGAATGCCCTCCTTTCTGATCATGTTTTGTCTCTCTCTTTGTCCCCCTCCTCCTCTCACGCAGGGCTTCTTTGTGTCGGTGTTTTACTGCTTCCTGAACAGTGAGGTAAGCAGCTTCACATCCACCTATTGATCCAAACATTTTATGTCCCCCCCCCCCACCTCAGACGAGTATTTATAACGCCTCTCTGCAGGCGAATCCACTGTGTGTTATTGCAGGGAATCGAGTGATAAAGCTTGAAGCTCTTATATTTAGGGCACAATTAAGACTTGTCATGTACTTGCATAAGTGACATCACTTTCTACACTTTATGACAATGTCAGCTCTAATTTGGTTCAACGAAGAAATCAGGGATGAAACCTTCTAAAAATAGGCCAGAAATATTAATATGCATGCTGCGGAAATGCTACTTTATGTTTAATGTATGATGTTACTATTATTATGATTAACATTAATACAGCAGTATTTGTGGTTGTGTTATTTTTAGGTGTTAGAAGTATCTTTTCAAGCCTTTTTTGTTATATTATATATATTTATGTTTTAAGGAAGGACAGATTTAAAGAATTAAATCTGCAACAAATGCATGTTTGCAAGTTTTTTTTTTAGAAAGAAATAAAAAGGTAAACATGCCTGTTCCTTTCCTGCACAAATAAGGCATCATAACAACCATTATATAAATATATTTTTTATCCTTGCACATTTTTTGCATTTTTTTTTGACAAGCAAACTTACGCTCACAGTTACTTTTTGGTTTAGTTCAGTTTTCACATCATACAAACAGCACAAAATCCAAGTGAGAGCCGTTGAGCCTTAAAAAAGAACATGTGAGGCCGATGGAAACGTCGATGGTCATAAACCAAACTGAAAAGTTGATCTGCTGATGGCGCCGAATAAAGAGCTTAGGTCGCCACAGTTATTTAAAACCATCCTGAGGGGGACGTGAACATCTGCACCGAAGTTTTAGAGAGCTTAGAAAAGTTTTTTCCGAGGCAAAATCTGGTTGTTTACTTGTTTCTGGCTGAACACAAAGGTCAAGAAGGAGAAAACAACACTTGAAAACTTCAACTCTGAACCAGTAGGAATAAAAAATACAGGAAATGCCGTCACATGAACGAAGAAATGCGCTCACATGGGATGATGAAAAACAGTCTGAGGGCCTTGAAAGGTTTAATCTCAAACGGTTGTTTTTTACCTAAAAATATACGTGAACTCATTCTGTTCCTAAACATTTCTGTCAGGTTTTCAGTTCAACCTGTAAAACACCGTCTGATATCACCGAACAGACCATAATACTGCCAAATGAGATGGAAAGTAGGCATAAAGATAATTACATTACCACCTGACCTTTTCATTGTAATAATGGGGATTATGATCTTTAGGTTTAATCAGCCGGCTGGTTCATCGGCTGAACCGCGACCTGATGTTTGAATCAGTGACCGCAGAGCGAAGCGTCGAATCGCAGAACAATCACTCACCGTCGAGTGGCGTGTGAACGAACGGCAGGCTGATGGCTGGCCTTCGGTAACCGTCACACACTGAGTCAGCCGGCTGGATGATGAACGAATATCTCATCAGGAACTGTGTTGTAGCTCCAACAAGGGGCTTAAGCAGCAATGTGTGGCTCGCAGAGAGTATTGATTCAGTGTTTAGTTACCAGCTGAGAGTCGCAGAAAAGCAGGGGGAAAGAAATGAGACGGATGAAAGGAAACCCGGGGTCACATTCGAGACTGAGGCGAACAGTTAGCACTAAAACATGAGGATTAAACGATGTCGCTGCAGGCCAGAGGAGAGAGCCGGAGCTGTAAAATATTACAGCAAGTAAGAAATGAGGTTTCAGGGTTTCATGCAGGTCAGCTGTTCAGGCTGAAGCTCCTCCTCCAAAGGATGGAGGACGAACCCTCCATTAAAATCATTACAGTGATGAATAACAAGATTCTTTTAAACATTACAGCAAGGTGTGTCTTTAACATGGTGGTTAATTATAATAATCCATCAAACCAAATAATCATTTGCCATGTTGATCATTTTAAACCAAACACACATGAAGTTTAAAATACTCTAAACTGAGTCATTTCACACACTTTCCTGTGTCGTACTTATATTTTTAAACACTTGCATGTTAATATATTAATTTTTAGGACCCATGTAAACTGTGTATTAAAAATGCATGATATTATTAAACACTAACCTTAAATAAATGCAAAACAACATGAGTTGGTTCCTCGGTAAACACATGTTAGCTTAGCGATCACTCAGCCGGCTGCGTCTTCCTGCCTTGTGGTCGACAGGTGAGGTCGGCTGTGAGGAAGCGCTTCCACCGCTGGCAGGAGCAGCACTCCATCCGAGCCCGGATGACCCAGGCCATGTCCATCCCCACCTCACCTTCACGGGTCAGCTTTCACAGCATCAAGCAGTCCACGTCGCTATGAGAGAGGAGACCGGCTCCGTCCTCGAGACGCGCTGTGGGGAAAAAACCCCCCTCAGCTGTCGTTGTCATCATTTTCTGCCACATCACTGGAGTCCACTGAAACACTTTCTGAGCCGGGCAAAGGCTAGAGGGCAAGAGAGAGCCTGCGTCAGTCTCCCAAACCTCAGGAGGGACATTACACAGACGCTCAGGAGGAAATAGATGGGGACGCTCGTAAAGGACACTGCAGACTCTGAGAAACCAGAGGTTAGTGGATCAAAAGCTGCACGTGACCAAGCGGAGTTTGGATCTGTGTGACTTTGGCTGAATGTACAGCACTCCGTATTCTTTAATGTTCGCCTGCCGTTGTTTTCCTGCTCACACACTTTTTATGGGGGGGGATTTCAATGGGAACTTGGAGTGTGTGCCGCTGGACTGCACTGAACCGGATTCCAACCCCGCGGACGCTGAACTCGAAGCTACAGAGGCAGCGACTAAGTTATTAAAAAAGGACATTTTCAGATTTTATTTGTGTCTTTTTGTTTGTTGGTTAGTTTTTGTTTCGTTTCTGCCGTCACAAACAAATGTGTGTGTCACAGTGTCGGTTAACTTTGTGTTGTGTTTTCTTCCTCTGCTCTCTGTCAAGCTTGATGCAGTCGTGCTACTTTCGTCAACTTTCCAGAAAGTTCAACACATTCCTTCTTTCTGCACAATGAGTTTTGTTCCAAAATGACTGAGAAAACACACACAGGACACAAGTAGTGAAGCTCGAAATAACTCTGTTTCTGAGGATTAGATTAGGAGATTGATGCCACTCAGAAAACAAAGCTTAAGTGTGCCGTCTGCAAGAAATATTCCTTTTGCTGTATTTTCTTTGGACGTAATAATTCATGTCTCTCACATCATCTCCTAATTTTAGGAAATATTTTGTCAAAACTGTCTGTGTCATTTGACAAACAAATTTTGGACTTTAATTTGCAGCACAACAATTTCTAACCTCATTATTGTCATTTTTACCCATTTTTTTCACAGAACAAAACACCCACTGAAATCTGGCTTTTTTCTTTAATGAGAAGTTTAAGGGGAAAGTTGGTCGTTGTTGGTTTTTAAAGGCTGAAGCTCTAAATGATGGAAACATGAAGTCCTTACATAACACACTGATGTGTGTGATGGACAAAGTTCATGGTATAAGAGGTTAAATTTAGAAAACATAGCACTTTTACTTTTACTTTAACTCACCACGGACTCTTGGGTACTTTCATCACAGCAAAACACAAAAGAGAATTTTTCTGTATTTTTTTAAGCTGGCCTTATTTTGACATGTATGAGTTTGCAAATGTCTGGTATTATCAAAGTTTTGTAGTAGTTCTACGAGCTGCCTCAAGGGGGAGCTGCGACGTGGCTGTAATGTATCTGTTGGTCCGTCCACAGAGGCAGCTGTTTTTGCTCCAATCAGGCGGCAGTTTTCACAACGTCATCATTTATGTCCACAGAGATTAAACTTTTTTTGTTTAAAGAGTAAAAAATCATTTTTCGTTAAACTGGAAACTGTTTTTCCTTTAAGATGTTGTCAGAACTTTACTCTTCGTCTGAATACAGAGATTTATTTTTGTTGCCTCTTTACCAGCAAACCACACAAGGAGAATCACACAAGGAGAATCACACAAGGAGAATCACATAAGGAGAATCACATAAGGAGAATCACATAAGGAGAATCACATAAGGAGAATCATTAGCTGAGAGGAGTTCAGTGTCGTCGCAGTTCTTGTAGCTGCTGACCGCCTGTTCGGTTGCCTTGCAGCGAGACACCTGAGCGAACTGCACAGTAACTCTGTTTACTGATCTATTGTAAATATATAAAAACCCGAGCCGGGGCGTTAAAAGAGCCAGAGGCGTCGTCACAAATGTAAAACCAAAAAAAAAAAAAAAACACAAACCACACACTGTGAATCATGTGGGCACATTATCCATGTGATCGGTAATTCACAGTCCACATTCCTGCTGCACCAGTTTGCCTGGCACCTGTGCGTTTTTATGGCTTGCTCTTTATGTCAAGTTGTAAATGAACCTCATCTTTTTTTTGTTGTCCCCCTGATGTCAAGACTTTTTTGAAAATATCCTTTTTAGTGCTGTGTGAGTTCTGATTGTGGAAAAAAATGTCAAATTATTCAAGACAACAGGATTTCACACGCCACTGTGATGTGTATTATTCTAATGTTCATCTGTTGTAACTTAATAGTCTGTGCAGCTGCTTTCTGAGCTATTGGAGGTTTTTCGGGGTAAAAAAAGCATCAGACTATGTGCTCAAATTAAAGAATAGTGTAGCTATCATATATTTTTGAAATGTAAAATTTGAAATTTACCCAATAAGAAGAGTATTTTTTCTTTCTTTAATGCAGCAAAGTTGAACATCAGCAGGAAAAAGCAGGATGTCTATGACATGTTTTCATTCCAGCACAGTAAAAAGCTTTTGGTCAAACAAAGAAAAAACAACTATTGACACTGATTTCTTCATTGTTCTGTAGTACATGTGGTGTTTTAATTAATATCACAATATAATTTACTATATTATTATTTATTTTTATTTATTTTCATATTGTTATTTTCATACTTGAAAAGATGTGACGAGATGAACTGTGTGTTGCATTTGACTGAATGAAAAATTTAACAAACGGCTGAGATGTCACGTCAAGTTTATTTATAGAGAATGTGCTTTTCATACAAAAACACACTTATACCCATTCAGCCGCTGCGGTGGGATACGGGCTTTAGCGGCTGTTCTCAGGATCACGGTGCCATTTGTCTCCACCGTCTCCTGAGACGAAAACAAACAAGAAATACATTTTGAGCATCGTGTGATCCTTTTAAGCTTTGTGTGTTTGTGTGTGTGTGTGTGTGTCTCTGAGGGGAGCACAGCTGAACGTCAGCTTTTAAATAAGATCCTTCTGCCCAAGTGAACATTCACCATTTTTTTCCAGGACCGAGGACAAGAATGGAGAGTTGTTTGTGCTTTTAATCTGTGATGTCACGCCGACGCACAAATCCAAAACAGGAAGAAACAGGGAATAAAAATGCAACTTGCAATAACTGACTGTGACAGTGTTCGTGATGATTTTCAACGAGTCACATTATGCGTTCTGATTTAAAGCTCCTTACTTTGTACCGTAATGCTAAATGGGATGTGAAGTCTCATGTAAACACTTAAAGAGACCAACAAGGTTAGTGAGTGCCTGCAGAGCAGCTCCAGGCAAACTGTTTCTGCCATCACACACACTCGTTTTTATAATCAGATTGTGTTCATCCCCACAGTTACTGTCCAGATTTCAGTCAGTGTTATTTAACTCTTATTAGTTTAACAGTCAGATTGGCTCAGGTGATTGAAAAATGTTTGTTTGTCTGAAACGGTGCAGGTGTATTCTTGGTAAAGTTGCCGAGCACAAACAACGAGCTTCTTCTTCAGCTGAGATGAAATTCAGCAGAGCAGGAGAATAATTGTATCTACATTTCCACCAAATCTGCCTTGACTTAACCTCTGAAACCTCACTGACCCGATAAGGGCTTCTTTGTCCTCAGCCCGGCTAAGCTAGCATCAGCCCCGGGCTAAGTGTTGACCCTGGGACAACTTTGCCCGCGGTCACACATGTTTTAACCCTGATTTAACCTTAGCACAGGGCTTTACAGTTCACTCTACATTTCTTCTAGCCCTGAGCTAAATGTCTTTATGAACACGTGATTATTGCTAACATTGTTGAAGAAATGTGACTGGTCTGTTCACTGCAGATCTGTCTGGCATCTTTTAGCTCGGCAGGTGAACCCTGCAGACTGAGGCCTGCTCGGTGCCAACAACCCCCAGGTCAAAGGTCAGTCCGCTGTGCCAGCTTCTTCTCCAGGACTGATTTTAGTCCTGGACTAAGTGCAGCCCTTCAGTGGGATTAAACAAACTCACACTGAGCTGTCAAACTTCTGTCTGGCTGAATTGAAGAAAAATGTGTTTATAAAAGCATTCACAAGATATCTGGAGAGTTTTTCATTTAATAGATTGGAGCGGCCATAAATAAACATGGAGTCTGGGATTTGGCCATTTTTCCTCATCATGTGGTTTCAATAAAAAGCTGGAAGAAGCTGATGGAAATTATTAATAGTGTCAGACAGTGTGGAATAAGATGATTTTAATTCTTGTAAAGCTGAAGGAGATAGAAGAGCAGGACTTTATACTGATGAATGATGAAGGGTTTTCCTGATGATCTTGAAGTTTGTCCCATGGGGGAAACTGTCAGTCTGACAGCTTCTGTGGTACATTTACTGTAAATACGAGACAGTCCAGCTCATTTCATGGCTGCTCGAGTAACAAGTCCTCATGAAAACCACAGAATAACCCAGCAGAGCTCATATTTCCACAGGATGAGAAAACAGTGACGGACCTTCTCCACCATCGTAGAACAGGTTCGGCTTCAGTTCACACACCTCATTTTTTTAATGTTCAGAGCATTTTGAGCAAAAATAAACTGATACAAGGTGTTAAAAATGGCTCCTTCAACCCATAGCAGGTTTTGCTGAACAGGGTGTGTTGGATTTTACGGGGCAGCGTGCAACGTCCTTTGTTAATGAGGTATCCTTGATTACAATGATTCTTCAACAATCGATGTCTCATCTTGCACGCAAACATCGTACTTTTGTCCACTTATATGTCTTTTTTTTTGGCTGTGACCTCTTTGGCAGGAACCACAGTGAGACATTATTATAGCTGGTATTTGTGAAAATGTCAACTTGATGTAAACTGCACAGTCTGATTAAAAACATGACCTCCTCCCCCCCGCAGGTCCAACAAACGCACACAGTTTTACCTCAAGTGTGCTTCCAAATATACCAAATACATCATTCTTATTGATAACAGAATGCAAATAATATAAAGAACCAGAGAGAGGGGTTTGCTTTCATGATGGCAGAGACATTGTTCTGCTGATGAGAGCATTTGTTTACTGTCTCACCTGTGATTCGGTAATTAGCTGCCCCTTCATTTGGAGGAAAAGGAGCTGATGTCCACAGATGCTGTGATCATTAATGCAGGAAAAACACATTTGGTTGAGCAGCTTTTAAAAAATAATCATGTTTAACTCTTTCTTTCCATAAAAATTAGATCTTTAATAGAACTGAATACAGCAGATCTTAAAAATATGTCGCAAATGTTATTGTACGACAGTGTGAGAATAATGATCATGTAACTTTAAAACCACCTGAAGGGAAATTTAAGGGAAACAGGGCAGCAATTTTCTTTAAGTTCCATGGTTTGTATTTACATGCACTTTATAAACGTTTAACTAAATGGTTGTCAACACACTATTGTGTAGTTGTAGCCAATATAAGTGTTTATTAATGTGTATAATTTCCACATTCAAGTTGAGGTTGCAGTGAAAATGTATAATGAGTAAAAAATATGGTAAATAAGAGATGAATAAATTTGTCTTCATTGGAGAAGTTATAAAGGATGACAAATATTGTATACTGAAATGTACTTTTATCTGGAAATATTAAAATGTGAAAATGTGTGACCATCTGTTAATTGTTTAT
Source organism: Acanthurus lineatus (assembly GCA_029814665.1). Classification (NCBI taxonomy): domain Eukaryota; kingdom Metazoa; phylum Chordata; class Actinopteri; order Acanthuriformes; family Acanthuridae; genus Acanthurus; species Acanthurus lineatus. The sequence continues at coordinate 2,717,049 of JAPZDV010000014.1, forward strand.
AAAGTAAATGGATGAAAAAAAAATACAAAATGAGGAGACTTAAGTAAAATTTTATTGGCAATATTGATAAAATTACAGTTCAAAACCAAAGTTTGGCCTATAACTGAATTACTCCATTGTAAACAAATCTGTAGCACAGCAAGCTGCATGTGTCAGGCTCATTTTAGTGTGATGTTTCAGCGCCATCTAGTGTTATTTTACTGCAACTACATGCAGATGTTTCCTCGTTTTTTGACCCCTAAAATGGGAGGTTTTTTTAAAGGCCAAATTAATATAACAGGAGATCTACAAACGTTTAGATTATGTTCAGGAGGGAGAAAGTTTGAAAAAAGGTCACATATAAAGTCACTACCTCCTGACAGAATTATCATACAAATACATAATTTATAAAGTGCTCTCACTGGATGTCGGATGTAGATGCCAAGAAGGTTCAGAGGTGAAGCTGCATTGAGTGATGAGTTTAAAGAAAGATGAAGAGGTTGCTGAAAGAGGATGAGACGTGAATAAAGAGAGGAATCATTGGGGAAAAAGCTTCAGATGGGGTGTAAAAAGCCAGTGAGTGAGCTGTTATTAGCTTAGCTTGGTTGACATAAATACTGCAGCTGGAAATGGACGTTGGTGCAGCGTAAATCAGTGATGCAGCCCCTGATCTGAGCAGGAACTATCTTTAATTTAAGAGATCATGCAGATGACAGTTTGTGTCAAAGTCCACTGAACTACACACATGTGAGAGTATGTGTTTGTGAGTGTGTGCATGATGTCAGCTGGTGTCTTTATTTGCTTCTTTCTCCACCAATCAAGTGAAACTTAATGCACAAATGACCACAGGTAGAAACACAAGCTAATACCTGCATGTATGTGTCATGCAGAGTCACCTTTAGCTGTTTCTGAAAGGTCGTATAATTTGGAAATATAAAACTTTAAATTTGTCCCTTTATAAATCTGCCTTCAGTGGTGGACAGTACTCATGAGCTGTAAAATAAATATAACTTTGCACTACTCCACTACATTTTAGAGTTTTATTTCAAATAAACTGCATTTGTTGGATAGTTGTCAATGTCCAGAACAACAATTTTTAACAAATAACAGATTTATATGATGAAATTTATCAATTAAGAGATTAACTTCCCAGCAGGAAGGCAAGTAAATTTCTATAATTATAGAAATAATTATCATTAACTAACTGATTAACTGACTAATCTCTTCAGTTGTACTTTTATAAACACTTGATTTAATTGATTTAAAAAAAACATCATTTTTGATAAGTGAAAAAAATTATTTGTAGAGTAACTAGTAACTAAAGCATTCAGATAAAAGTGAATTAAAGAGCAATAATACCATTTTTCTTGAATACAGCGGAGGAAAAAGTAGAAAGTGGTATGAAAAGACTCAAGGGATGCTCAAGTGCCACAAATTTGTACCTAAGTACAGTACTTGAGTAAATGGACTTAGTTACATTCCAGCACTAACTTAAGTAAGAGATCTGAAAATTTCTTCCACCACAATCTGTCTTCTATAATAATATCACATCAATAATTAGCACATCATTCTTTCCCAACCCTGAACCGGCCAGAGGTCCAAACAGAGCTGCATCCAGGTAAGAAGTGATGGATCAACTGAGTACCAACTGTATGCACTGAAAACAAACATTACAGCAAAAAAAAAAAAAAAAGCCTGTTTAGTGCCCTTTCTGTTCCTTTCTGTTACTTCCATATATTAAATATGTGTAGAAAGTCATTTTCTAGTTCAGGCCTTTGTCACTAAGCTTCTGTTGATGTGGGGTCACTTTTACTCTGCTTTTAACTGTGGATGTTTTCAAGAGGGGTCAGATGAAGATGTTATCCCACTGACAGCAAATGGGGAAATGCTCAGTCACTTCTTTTGAACTTCTGTGGACTGTCTCACTACAATGCTGGACAATGCAAACCCTGAGTGTTCAAACCACTGGCCCAGTGCTGCCTTACCAACTTATAGCTATTTATACCTTTCCTCTGTTTCTTGCAAATATAAGTCTCCTGTCACAGTAGCTCCAGCTTAAACACAACTTTTGTAATGTAAACGTTTTCTCAGTGTTTCTCCGTGTTTCTTGCTCTACTCGGTGACAGGTACTAACAGACCTGGACCTTTCAATTCTCCTTCCATCAGCAAAATCTGCTTAGCATCTGCTGCAAGAAATAAGATCAAACTGAACACAATAAACAAACTCGTTTGAAGTCATCAGCATTATCTGCTTGTGATTTGCATTATGCTCTTTAGACAGGTGGATCGTTTATAGATAAAGTCCTGAACACAAAGCATTAAAAATATTAGATATTGTAGTTAGATTGAGTAAATTACATCAGGTTGCAGTGTGAATAGGCTAGCTAGCATGCGTGCATATTGAACAACACTCGTGTAATTGCACAGTGAAAGCAGCCGTTTACAAATGATGGGGAGGTTGTGCGACTCAAGAAAACATTTTTAAATGAAACCAATATTTTTGGATAATGAAGTTTCGTGCTATGAACTTTCGTCCACATTTCCGCTGTACGGGCATTTGCGATGACCGACAGCTGTTGCCACCAATAGGAAGCCTCAAAAGAGGGCATCGACCAATAGAAACGCGGGGGATGGTTGTTATCAAGTCGTAAACGGTTAGTAACAGGACAAGCAGGTAAGTAAGATTTGTCTTGTTATTTTCTTCAAATTTAAGAACGCTACACTTTTCAGGAAAAAATATTAATTTGGTTAAACCTTTGGCTGTTCAGTTTGAGTAGGTTGGATTTGTTTGGCACACTTTTCGGCCGAACGTGTAAAAAACGGTAGTCATTGAGAAGTCAGTATGGGATCGGGAAGCAAACAAGCTAGCGAGCGTTAGCCTAGCATGCAAGCTAAGTTGGCTGTTATTGGCCAGCCTATCGGCGTTAGCTCATACGTTGTTGTACCTCACTCTCAAACATTAGCTTGGCTAACAGTGGCGCTAGCTTCTTAACTAGCGTTCAGAGAAAGTACCCTTAATTGTATCACAAAAATCACTGGCAATAAATTCTTTTACACTGTAGTCAATAAATAAACCCTCTTCACAACTCTCTTGTAAATGTTAAAGGTCGGTGATACATTTGTTAAACATCTAAAACTTTTTCATTAACGTTATAAATTTGCAATGACAACGTTCGTGTAGGAACATTAGCCAGCTAGCGCTAGCTTGCCAGCTGGACTCAAACAAGCCATGAGACTCACACCGCTGCCAAAGACAGTTCACAACTTTATCCACAGAGTCTCGCTCTGCTCCAAACTGTTTAAATATGAGTCAACTAACGCTGTATTTTCATTCTTTTTGTTCTTTTTTAGGTGTCATACTATTCCCATGTGGTAACCTGAATCATGGCCCCTTGGATCGCTGAATGGAGTATTTCAAAAATGGAATCAAAGGTATATCCAAATAGTAATTGCGATTATATAGTTTTATTTTGTGTGTTTCACCGACGGACGGGAGCGACGGTCGGTCGCTGCGAGGTGACTAAGACTAGACCGAGGGTAGCGGACCGTAGTGACCGACATGGGATGCTTTTTTTCGGGTTCCTTTGCTCATCCAAGGAGCCACATGAGGTGCTTTTTGCGATACGCACGCATCCGTGGGGAGGTTTTTCAGGCAACGGGCGTGTCTGGCTGGGAGGAGACCCAAAACATGCTGGATGGATGACAGATCCCAGCAAGTGTGGTAACACTAAACTGCCCACAGATCAACTAGGTGGAGCTGAAGGATGTGGCTTTGGAGCTGGAAGTGTTGGCAACTTTGTGTTAGCTGTTGCTGTTGTGACCTGGAGCAGGATTAGAAAATGGATGTATGGATGGATGCTTTTACTGATACCGACAAGGCAGACAAGGATAAATGAAGCTCAGTGGATTACTTACTGGATCAAGAGATCAAATGGCGATTTGATCCTGACTTTTGCAGTGTGCCTCCGAAGACATTCATGCAGATATTATATATTTTCAAAACAGGCATACTACCATCTCTCTCATTTTCATATGCACGCATTGCCAATTACATATTTGTTAATGCAGTTTTATTTTAGCAATCTCATAATGCACCGGAGCCATTCAAGACCAGTAGACAGTGAAATGATTTTTGTAAAGATTAGCTCAAAAAAGTATTTCAGCACAATCTTATTTAAATGGATAGTTTCATTTAAAAAACACCGGCAGGTTAACTCCATTGATTTCAGTCCCACAAGCGAGAACACTTTGCAATATACCGTAATACTTTTTGAAAACGTAGGCGATTTATTACAATATTTATATTACTGCAGGCTTTTTTCTTTGTAAAATAAGTAGCAAAATCGTAAATCAACACCTAGCTCTATTGGCCCAGTTTTGTTGAATGACAAAAGTTTTATCCATCACTGAAGCTGCAGTCTATCTGCTGTTTTACTCAAATTGAAATATCTTATTTTCTAATAATAACCTCAATCTACTGCAACACAAACAACTAGCTAAAGCCTCAAATGATCAATTACAAATATCTGAAACAGACTAATCCATGAATAATCTTAAAGTCGGTCTATTTAATTTAATTGTGTTGAAATATCGGCTTTAGTGTTCCCCATCGTGCTCTCAGTGATGAAAAGGTGTGGTAGGTTTTGTTTTGTTCTGTACAAAGGTCTTGTTTGGTTCATCCTTGACCTCCTAACACAGCTTTACAATGTTTTATTTAGGCTATAGCTCCATTTAACAATCAGGTGGCGAAGCGCGCCCCCATGTGGCCGTCGGGTGTATTTTCACACAGGCTGCTGTACTGGTGGGCGATCTAGTTCCTGTATAAAGTGACATGAGCCAGGCTCTCGACTCGGCCCAGTTTTCTCAAAGGGGTGATCCCCCCCCCGTGAAATGCCAAATAGAAACAGGCAGCATAATGAGTCATTCTGAGACATTATTGTTGCCGTAATTTATCTGTTTAAATGGACAAATCAATTGCGTAATGCACTGATAAATAGCCTGACTAACATATATGGAATATTTTTTAGTAAATTATTGTACGTATTGGTGCATTTTATTTTTTTATACGTATTTTATAGGAATAAAAACAGGTGGTTAGACGCAGTGGAAGCATTAAATAAATGTACTGTTCACATATAGAGCAGAGTCATAAATAGCTGCGGCAGTATTTCCCGTCCAGCTTACAAACAGCTCCTTCATAATAGTTTTTGTTGCTAACAAGTGCAAAAATTGACATTGGGCTATGTTTTTGGAAGACAATGCCCTCCTGTGGTGTTTTCTTTTGAGCTTTTATGTCGTTTCTTATCTGCCCTTTACTCTAGTGGTGAGTATGAGAAACGTCTCCCGCCTACCAGCAAGCAACACACACACACACACACACACACACAGCCCTTCTATGTTTGTCAGACTAGAATCCGAGGGAGAGGAGCTAGCCGCCATTTTCTAAGCGTCTCTCCCTAAAACGAGAGAAAAAGGCTCGCGATAAACTGCCATCTGGATTACCTTTCTCGTACTGAGAATCGGAATTTTTGGTAAAGGATTGCGGTGAAATCGCCTACATTTGAAGTAATTTGGAGTAGAAAGGAGTGTTTCACGGCCTTGTCTTATATTCGCTGTAGCGGCGAGGCGAGCTAGCTGGCGAGCGAGCAAGGTGTAGATCGTTGATTCGCCCATTGCCTGAATCCGGAACGAAGGCGAGCGGCTCTGTGAATCGGGCCTTTTTGGTTATCTGGTTGCATTTTTGGGTTGATTAATGGCAAACTGATCGAACCAAGCCGCATTTTGGTGATAGCACCCTTGGGTTTTTCCATCAAAACTGCAGGGGATTGTTGCCGAAATTCCCTCGGATAGTGCAACCTCGTCACGTGGTAGGTTCCTCCTTTTTCTTTGTTAGCGAGCTAGCTAGACTGGCAGGGTCTACTCCCAACTTCCCAGCTTTTGACATATGTACATTAACATTACGTACTATTTGATTACCCACCATATTCTGTGTTGAAGCAAGGCAAAGGACGGTCACCATAGATTTACGACAAAAGGCTGTATTTATTTCCTTAGTCTAATTGCAATGCATGCCATGTCTCCGCTTTGCAATAGGTCTTAAAGCGATGTTTAAAATAAGTTGTGATGCATAACGAGTGACGGTGTCTTGTTGTTGTGCTCGGATACTCTTAGAAATGATGTTACACGGCCTGGATCGAGCTGTTAATTCATGTGTTATGATGGTCGAAGCATATAATAAATATTACGTGGTGCGTTATTGACTTAAAACTACCTCAGAGGTGAGTGTAGGTTACGTAGTTAGCGACTACAATGTTTAACTATTACACTAAACGAGGCTCAAAGTCGGATTTTTTACAAAAAATAGAAATATATATGTTCAAATCTGTGTAATAAAAATAAAGCCAGATACTGATACACATTTGTAATGAAGGTGGAGAGCGTTTTTTTACTGCAGTTGGCTTGTGAGACCCGCACGCTAGCTTTCGCGCAGGTTGTGTTTCTTACATCAGCAGCTTTCTTGAGCTAACGTTAGCCAGAAGCGAAGCGCATTAATTTGCACGCATCGCATGGAGTGACATGGTTTGGAGAGAGATGTATCTGTCGGTTATTGGAGTTTGGTCGGTGTGATGGTCGGTTTGCTTATCCTTACTGGCTCGACTCAGTGATTCAAAAACACTGATGATATATATGTTTTTCTTCCGGGATTGTTGATAATAGGAGATATTAAATTAACGCTAACGTTATTATTATTATTAACGTTATTCTTGTACGCATCGATGAGCCAGCCCTCCTTTTGAAATTTAAAATGTTTTTTTTTTTTTTTTTGTTAATATAAGGAAGACATTTTGGCGATTACGTTATGGTTGGCTAACGTTGAATGTGGACATTTTTGTCGCAGCTCCAGCGAGACAGTTTATACAGAAACCGATGTTATAATGCACAATGATTAAAATGATATGCATTTACCGACGTTAGATAGTTGATTTCCTCCCTTGTAGCACGAACAAGTTCGGTGTGTTTGGAGCGGAATGGGCGGTTTTAGGTAGATGAATTGCATTGCATAATCTGCTTCGGAAATACCAACATGGCGTAGTGCGCGCTGACTAGAAACTGCGGTGAAATACTGAGCCCCCATTCATCTGACCCTGCAGACAATACACGGAGATGCACCTCGCTTTTACCCCTCGTATTATTTAAAGGGAGCCTTTTTTTAAAAGTTTGATATGGATATATAAAGGCAGTCGGTGGAGACGACATGTTAACTACTAAAACATTACTTCGCCTTAATCTTCTTATTGTCTTTCTCTGTACATACATCATGTAAGATTCTCAGTGCCCACAGGACTATTTGTGAAATTGAGTCTTATAGCTGAAATTGACACAAGAACATGGCCAGGATGACATCATGTGCTTTGGACTAATGCTGGGGCCTAAATCCACCTACTTACACTGCCTGTGTGGAACCCTGCTGCACACTGACTTACCAGGGCACATGTAGGGCAGTGGGGTTTGAGCAGTTTGCATTGCTTTGCCTATTACCTCCCTCATTGTGATTAAGCTCTAAACGTAACTCTGTAAAGAAGGTCTTTTATGTAAATAACAATATAGGCTTTTTTACATAATCATGGGTGTAGTGTAGGAATTATTTATTAGCCTAATGTTGGTTATTGTTTCATCTATATAGTTAATATCTCATTCACCAAGGTCAGTGCATATTGTTTATTTTTAATAGTTATTTTAGTCATGGAAATACACCTCTGTAGACAAATGCATTATTGTGAGAACAATTGAATCAAGATTACATTTTCTAGGATTTTGTGGGATTGGAGTAATTTTATTTCCTCTTAAACTGATGTTTTTGTTCCTGCTTCTCTTTTTCTGGATCATTTTTAGCAACAGTTGCAACCAGTAGGGCAACAAAATGTCAACAAGTCACCAGTTAGTTATACAGGGTTTATGATATTAAACTGTGATATTGATGCATTTTCATTTATTATGTTTGGTAACAGATACACTGTAAATGTTACTGTCTTTTTAAGTAGTAGTTAGTAATTTTCCACTCTCTCTTAAGGCCTACAGAACCTGTAGTGCAAGTATTTGAGTTGTTTTATTGTATATAGATACAGCCTGCCTTCATGTTGGTGTTCATTCAGGAAGAAGTATGTAGTCTAAGGGAAATGTTTACACATACATTTTAGTATTTGTAAGTTTATTTATTATTTTTAAAGGTTTTTTAATCTACTTGATCATTAAGTACCTGCTTTACCTTTAAGACTGAACTGATGCATTTTGTGTGCACTTTTTTCTTAAATGTGTTTACACTATCAAGTTAACTACCATTCCTTACTTGATTACCTTCATAATAATTGGGAGTTTACTTGAAACATATAAATGTTCCTGGGCCTTTTGGTTAAAGTATCAAATCAATATTTAGCAGCTCTGAGGCAGTGTCTTTATAGTTTTGTTTACACTATGTGGTTATGGCTCCATAACTGTAGATTATAGTTAATGTTACCTGTTAATTATTGATGAGAAAATATCTCCACCCACACCTTCCCATACCAACTTTGGGAAGGTGTTGGGTGGATTTTTGTTTTTGATGTAATAAGGTTTTTTCTTGTTTGTTCTTGGGTGTCTGAGTTTGTGACCACTTTGACTAAATTATTTGTATCCCCTTTCCCTTTGTCTTTGTTTTTTCTTTTATCTGTCTAGGCTGACCTCAGGTGGGGCAGTAAGCGGGTGGTGTGGAGCAGGCCGCGGTGCCCGTCCCTCTGCACTGCATGGCTGCGATGGCGCCCGCTCTCACCGACGCCCCAGCCGAAGCTCACCACATCCGCTTCAAACTGGCTGCCCCATCTTCCAGTCTCTCACCGGCCAGTGCAGAGAACAACGGTAACGCCAGCAACATCCTTATCCATAACAGCAGCCCCGCTAAGTGCAAGGCTACCCCTGAAGAGTGCCCTCTTGACTTTTGTGGCGGCGATCAGGAACAGCAGCAACAGCAGCCTCAAGCCGACTCTGTGGCTCAGGCCTCGGCCCTGGGCAAGCTCCAGCCGCTGGTGGCTTCTTACCTATGCTCTGATGTGACACCTGTCCCTTCAACTAAGGAGTCAATCAAGCTGCAAGGAGTCCTTATCAAACAGTCTGTGTTGAAAAGCCACAGAATACTGCCCAGCTCCCTGCTCAACGGCGGAGGAGACTTCCTCTTGAGGAAGAGGCAGGCAATAGAACTGTCTGGTGGCCAGCTCAAAAGTCTCATGAGTGGCAGCACCAACGGAGGTGGCCAGACTATGGCACCCGTCAATGGCCTGGCCAAAAAGCTGGCCTCTAAATCTGACCCTGGCTGTGTGGTGGCAGTGAATGGTGACAAGCCCTCTGCCACCACAGACACTCAGTCCCAGAACCTGCCCTTGGACTCTGATACCTTGACAGCTACCTTATCAGGGAATATCCCAGTAAAAGGAAACCTTAAGCAGAAGCATTCCTCTGGGGTTTCTCAAAACACAGATGGAAAAAATCTTGAACCACCAGTGCTTCAGTCTATTGCACTTTCCCCCTTTACCCAGGACAACTCTAACCCCACTGAACAAGCAAATTTAGAGGAGGTTGATTCACACACACCTACCAGTCAGCCACAGGGTTTTGATAGGGAGAGACCAGGTAGCAGTCAGCAGGGTTCTCCATCTTGCACACCTGCACCACAGCCTCTTCTACCCTGTAGTTCTTCTTCGGACAGCCTTGATGCTCACGTTAGGGAGCGCACCATTCTCAACAGCAGCCGTCAAGTGGAGATTGAAGGCCGGCTACGGCGCCTGCGCAAACGTCTTCAGGTTGTACAGGCCAAGCAGGTAGAGCGGCACATTCAGCAGCAGCTGAGTGGCTTCTTGGACTCAGCTCTTAACCGGCTACTTGCTGGTAACCGCAAAACAGAGATGGCAACCCCCACAGCTTCATGGAGGACTGGACGCCACTCTTCCTCAAACAACAGAGACAGCCTCAGTCGCTTCCTGAAAAGTGGCGCCATGCCCTTGGAACTGGAGAGGCTGTATCTGAGTGGATCAGCTAACCTTCATTCTGCAGAAAGCGCCTTTGACTCAGATGTTACAGAAAGTAGCTCTGGAGGGGACTCTGACATGGAGGAGGAGGAACTGGCCAGAGTGGACATTGAGCAGCGACATGTGAAAATGTAAGTAAATGTGTCATCAGAAACTGAAACAAGAAGATCATTCATAACTTTTTATATGTACATGAATCTGCAGTATTGGGGAATGGCTTATGTACTGTTCTGGGTTCTTTTACAGTCCTGTGAAAGTCCCTGTATTTCTAGGCCCTGCAATATGCTATTCAAACCTAGCAGGTGCTAATGACAATCATAACTGCCTGGTCTGCCTCAGTAGTGGTTGGGTCAAACTCCAGGGAGGGGTAGAGATACCATTCGATCAGAGAGCATGTGTAGTCGTGTGGGTGGTATCACCCTGTGGAGAACGCACAGGCTCAAATGGACTCGAAGTAAAAAGCTCTCTAGTCACACAGTTCTTCCTCCTGAGAGGGCCAAGGCTGAAACTGAACGTTCTGTTTATCTGCAGAGTGAACAAGTGAGCGCCCACAGAGCCAGTGAATGTTTTGATTTAAACTGAAACCAAGAAAAAAAGAAGAAACAGAGAGTTGGGGGTGGTGGTGGTTTTGCAGAAGGTGATTTATGTTTTCACTTGCGGCCTGTTGTGATGTCAGGTTTACCTTAGCAAGAACTTGCTAATGTATTCAATCGGAAGTTCACACCATTGTACTCATTTCTGTGTCATTAGCCTGTGGAAAGGAAAAAAATAAAGCAGGTGGGTCAGAGGCGTTAATGGACTTACTGACCTGTGTGGGATTGGGTAGATTATTAACAATGTAGCTAAGAGCACTGATTTTTATTATCCTTTACTGTGTTGACTTTAGACCCTTGACCTAAATATCTTCTTAGCATAACAGGAAGCGTGTGTGTTTGTTGCATGCCTGATTCAAAGTAGAAATATTGCTTGTAAACTATTAATACTGTGCTTTGTGCTATTTAGAACTAAGGAGGTATTATATCAGTTAGTGTAAAAATCTCTAGCATGTCATTTTGAACAGTGAGCAGCACACAAGTTGACTGAGAGTGAAGTAACATGTCACTGTGAATATAATGGATCATGTAAACAAAAGTAACATGCAGACAATTTTGAATTTCTTATTCTTAATTCTCATTACAAAATTCTGCCATTTTCTTCTATAAACCTTAATACACAAATATAAATGTCACAGTCAGGTTAATTGGGTAAAAGGCATTAATTATTCCCATCAAAGAATCACAGATTGTTTT
>JAPZDV010000014.1:2729857-2753344 GCA_029814665.1 Acanthurus lineatus
TGTGCCCTTTTGTAAAGCTATCTTTGTGAGAACCAGTTTTTCTTCATTTGAATTTCACACCATGAAAGTGATATTTAGATGATATTATGATATAAAGTGACATTTTGGTCAGTCTTCACTTTTTCATAGGCCTTAGAAGGGCTGTTTTTAGGGGTAACACTTGGTTTTAGGATAAGCAGGATAAGGGTTGTGGTCAGGTATTTAGTTTTTATAGTTGAGGTTTGGGTAAGGGAAATGCATTATGTTGATAAATGTCATTACAAGTGTAACTTTACAAAAGTGTGCATGCATGTTCATTCATATGTGTAGAACTGTGACACAGAAATAGCACACACACACATAAATATCATCAAAACAGGGTAGAGATTCTCCCTATTTTTTAGTACCTTTTTAAAGTATTAAATAGTATAGTGTTTGGTTGATGTTACTTTTGGACCCTGAGCCACTTCAGGTCATTTTTTGCTTTAAAAAAAAATCTGACCTGAGTACACTAGACAGTTAATTAGTTCCGCCGTGTCTTACAAGAGCACAAGAATTGTTGACCTGTATTACTTGTTACACAATACATTAGAATTATGTGCTTTAATTTAAACAAAGCAGGCCCGGAGAGCTACGTTAATGTGCTCAGATGTTCTTGAATAAGCCATTTGTGAAAGTTTTTGTGTTGCTGCTTCAAAAGCACCTGTCACGCACAGGTTTGCGAATGGTTGCCAAATGGTAGCACACACAAGCCTAATAATTCTCTGTACACCGAGTGTAAGCTGCCATGGAAATTTAAAACTGACCAGCTGTAATGCCTTCATAAGCAGCTGTCTGATGCATGTTGTATAATCATGCATCCCACAACAAGTAAAGAGCTGGTTCTCAGCTCCCAACCCTGCACTGGAGAAAACATACCTCACTGTTAACACACTAGTCTTCCAGCAATAGGATGGATGCATATACTTGTGTATACTGTAATGCCACATTTTCGCAACCGACACCATGTCCCAGTTGTCTAATAATGGCTTACAGCACTACGCCAGTCAACTCTACAGACAATCAAATGACTTCTTCAAGCAGCAGCACCTAAATTATTTAATGTCAGCTGAGTTTACAGCAGTGTGGAAAATAACCTATTTGGGTTGCTTGTTTGGATTGCATTGCACTGCTTACAACTAATCCCGTCATCCCTGTCTATATTGTAGACGTGGTTTCCCGTATCTTAGAGGATTGGGGGCCAGCCAACATCTGTTGCCATGCTTATGCTGCAGGGCCTTTTTGCTCTAGCCGGTGTGTCTGTCTGTGAATGTGATGTCCGTAAAGGCCTGTAGTAGGATGTGGGTGCTGCAAGCTTCAGAGCTAAAATCTTGATTTTGTAGTAGCTGCAAAAATGACTGAAATGACTACAGTAGAATAAGATATTCATGATAAATCTGTTTAGGCATGTTACAAGAAGCATAGGCTGTTCTGTGTTAAGAAGTGAGTGGGCACAGTTTCTTATGAGGCAACAATAATGCTCATCGGGAAATCTCAGAGCTTACATAATGGCTTAGAACAATTAAAATCGCTGAAATTCTGTTATCTGACCAGCACCGAAATGCACCTGGGTTTGCAGACTTTGCGTCTGTTAGATGATAAAACTGGAGATAGGTCATCCAGAGTACATTTGTATGATCTTCATGCGATAACAGCTTAAATGCCTTTCTTCCTGCTGCCTGTGAACTAGGGTAACTAGGTTGACTGAGACTACAGCATGCCTTTCATGCTCATGGCTCAGCATTACTGTGCAGTCTGAGTAACTCTTCCCTTTTTTCATTCCACTCTGTGTGTGTAAGTGTATTTATGTTTGTATCCGAGTGCCTGTATAGTATAGGTTTCTGTCCCTTTTGACACATCTGGATGTGTTTAACTCTGCCCAAGTTCCTCAACACGAACCCACAGGCATTACATAACCCCCCTCTTTTATGTAATGACTGCTGCAGCTCTCTGGCTGAATTTACCCTCTCTAGTTTTCCTTCCCCACACCCTTTTGGCCCTGCCTTGTTCACAGTCCTGACTCCTGGAGCTCTCCTGTAAAAGATGAGTTTTAACCAGCTGTCCTGTGAAACTCCAGATCTGGCACATTAGAATAAACATGTAAAATTAAGCTGTTTCAAACGTTTCAGTGTTTGAATAATATCAGCTCTTTTAAAGTGCTTTGAAATCTTTGACTCTGAAGAACATAGAATTCATATGACAACTATAGTTTCCCTTGTTCTTATTACTGAAAATGACTGATGACTGAATAGTTTGTGAGGCATAATTGCAAAGTGGTTTTATTGCAATTCATGTGGAAGGGCATAATGTCTGCAGGTCTTTGGTTTGCGTTACATTTATTAATTACCTTGTCCTTTTGGCAGATTTTTATATGGAGCTCATGTTTAAAATGTGAACATGAGCACGATAAAGTGAAAATTAACTTAAGTTATCATATAAAGCATATAGAATCTGAGATAACTGCCTTTTCTAAGTCAGGTGTGGTCTTTGTTAACAAGGTGTTTTCTTTTCTGCAATCGGAGTCAGTTTTGTTTATTTGGTGGCCTCAATACAGTAGATAGGATTTCCTTCACAATGTATACTGTATATGAGTGCACCCTTAGCCTAGACAGAAATACCCATTCAGCTAAGATAAGATATGTTTGGCAGCCCAGTAAATGCATTCAGAAAACATAGTCTGCATCACAGCTTCACTTGTATAACCCCATTTTTGTAAAGTTGTAAAGTGCAGCATTTAACTACTGTAGCAGAATGATTTAAGGACCCTCGGCCTCTCATAAAATTTAAAAAATGAGAGATTTTTGAAAAAAAAAAACCAAAACAAATTAGCTGCAGCATATTTCAACAAAACTATCTGCAGCAGTAATGATGCAGTCTGATCCATCTTGTGTAATCTTGTGGGAATCATGGGGCCACAGGATTCCCCTGGGATACCTGCAGGATGGGAGTCAGTTTCACTATTCTGTGTGTGAATGAGCAGGGCAGTAGCAAAAGGCTGCTGGGGTGGGCAGGAAAAACAAAAAATAGGTCAGGTAAATGTAATCGCCATGTATGTGCCATATTACTACAGCTGAACCAGAGTTCCTCACACTGCTAGTGCACTGGCCAAATAGTGTAAATATAAAAAAACAGAAAATCTTTAAGAGATGGTGAGTGATTAAAATGCGGCTTTACCACTAAATTGGACAGCTCATCATTCCCCTTTATTTTCTTTTTCTTCTCCATATTGGGTAGCACCTCAGACAGCCACTTTTTACCTGCTAGCCCTTGAAAAACAACACAAACAAACAAAAATACATTAACAACGAAATATGGGATGGGATCTAACCGCAGACAGACATCTCCCTCTCTCTCTATCTTTGTCTGTTGTGTCAATATATTAAGTAACATATGAAGCCATCGTGATGTCACCCATTGGTTTGTGGGCAGTTTGTGAGTTTGTCAATGTGGCCATCACTGTCTTGTGTCCTTGGAGTCAGAAGTGGCCATATTTGGACAAGAGGGTGGAGCTTTCATTGATAGCATGACGTGTAGCAGATAGCAAGAGGCTGCTGTCACTCAAGAGGACCACACCATGGTTATAGTCCTTCTACCAAAGTACTTTTATCTTTTTAATACAGGAGCAGGTACATACATGCTTAACATGCGGCCAAAGTGCAAGGTGAAAACAAAATAAGCCAAAAATGAAGGAGCAGATTTCGTTTTTGAAAGAAATTCATATTACTTACTGTAGAGAATAATCAGACTGCTCCCTACAGACAAATGGACAGGAAATCTTCCATCAACCGATTGTGTCTAAATGCAAAACAAGTGCACTCCTCTCCAAGATTAACAAAGACACTGTGTAACAGAGGAGGGCAAAATGATGAATGAACAAAAGTGCATTTGCTTTGACATTTAAATAGTGATTTATATTGTTTCGGGCATTTTTTATTTGCAGTGCAGTATGAAAAGCACCTGAAATAATGTTAGTCTTTGAAAGCATCCACAAGAAAATGAGTTCTCTTAGGTGTAGAGAGGCCAGCTGACACATTATCTAGCTTTCAGTCCAGAGCCCTTGTGGTTTTTTTTTGGTGAAGAGCTTGGCTGCATTTTTTGAGCAGTTGTGTTGATTTTGGAGGGGACAGTATGGTACAGGGGTGCCCAGCAACGTACAACATATGTGCTGCATCCAGAGAAGCTCCACAATGGAGAAAGTGCTGACAGCTAGAGAACGACGGCTGTAGTGATTGCTGCTGGTGCTTTGTGTGTGGAAAGAGGGGGGAGGAAAATATGTCCTGATTGGTGGGGGGTTGCTAACTCAACCCTCCTCATCCTCCTCCGTCACTCTGACAATTAAGGTCACTGGACCTTTCAAGACCTTTGTGTGGTAATATTTCACTAAATTAGGATTTTAGATCCTCCCGCCTTTCTTAATCTATAATCTACACTAGTAGTTTCCGGTTCTAGTCCAGTGGACCGGTTCTAGTCTGTTAAATCAGTCCTTGGACCGGAGCTGGGTTCCACTGTTTTCAACCTTAGTTCCTCCCTCTTTCCAATCAGGTCTTAGTCTCCCCTTTCTACAATATGTGGCCTTACTCACATAAATGTGTGCTCACTACAATATATGCACAGTTTTTTCTATCATTCTGAGTATGAATCTTATTAAAATTATTTTACAATTCATCCCGAGGGGCATTAAACCTGGTCTTAGTTGTCCCCCCACAACTCAGTGAATCACACACAGACACTCAGGCTGATTAGTGCAGTAGATTGTGTGACACACTTTGCGCCACCAGTGTTGTTCTAAGATGGTCCTCCACAGGGACTCGGAGATGCAAAACGAATTACCAGTACATTGATCAGGTGCTTCAGCCATGGGTGTGTTCAGGAGTGTTGCATTGATGGTGAACAATCACCACTCTGTGTGAATGAACAGAACATGTTGTTAATCCATGCAGAATAGTCATAGGGAAAGCAAAAGCAAATGTTATTAGCGAGTAACACTGCAGCTATATTTGCAGCAGTGTCCTTGATACTTTATTGCAGTGAAGCCATAGATTGCTAAATGTTGTGGCTGAGAAAAGACAGCACTCAAGACATCCTTGATTTAACTGTTTGGTAGCTGATGTCTGCATCAAAGCCAATATAACTCGTCTTCCAGTCAGCTCCACAATAAGACAGGAAGCCTGGTTGGATTATTGGTTATCCCAGTGTCTGCCGCACTGTTCCCTGACCCAGCCCCACCCCCTCCAGCGCCCTGTGGCCTGTAGATTGCTTTAAAAGCCCGTCTGTTCCTCTACAGGCTGCCAGAGCTTCCTTGTCCTTGTTGTCCCTCTTGTACTCCCCTCTTCCTTCCCTTCCCTTTCCTCCCCTTCTCTCCCCATCTCCTCTCCCTCTTTCAGCAGTAGCCTTTCTCGACTTCCTCCATTCTGGTGGAG
The DNA here is from genome assembly GCA_029814665.1 of Acanthurus lineatus. Lineage (NCBI taxonomy): Eukaryota > Metazoa > Chordata > Actinopteri > Acanthuriformes > Acanthuridae > Acanthurus > Acanthurus lineatus. The sequence continues at coordinate 2,735,296 of JAPZDV010000014.1, forward strand.
CTCAGAAAATTGAAAACAGAGACGGGTGTGGGGAGGAGAAAGCGCAGAGGAGTGCAAGGTCTATCTTTGTCTGCCATCTGAGTCATTTTTTTCATTGTTCAGTCACGGTCACTGCAGCCCATATTTTGATGAAACAGCGCCCTCTGTGGTCACTGCTGAGCAGTGCAAGAGCAGACATTTTCCTCATGTCTGCCTTTGAAATGCCCATTCTGTGTGTCATACTGGTAAAATGGAGTACTCTGCTCTCAGTTGGAATTCATTCTCTGACATGGATTAAATTAATGGAATAAAAATCCTCATTTTTCACATTTTCCCACAGTTATGATGGATTCCTAATCATATTGTTTGTTGGGTTTTTTTGGACTATAATGATTTTCAAGGGTGCCTGCAGTTGCCATTTCTAGGAGCTATGTATAATACTGTTTCACTGACCTCTGCAGTCTGACGAAGGAAATGCTCGAAGCCTCATTTGATGTGCTTTAAGAAAACAATTTTAGTGTATTATTAATATGTCAGTTTATAAAGTTTGATAGAATAAAAATTAGTAGAGTTCAGACATTCACCGTACTTGAGTGTACATTGGAAAAAAAATTTTAAATTCTGTTTTTGAAAAATACATTTTAACCGACTGAAATCAGAACGGCAACTAGGAAAAAATCTTTCAGATTCATTAGGCAAAAAAGTTCTATAATTAACAGTTTATACTGTCTTCAAATTAATATTCATGTAGTCATTTATTTGAAAATTTTCACTTTTCTTTTTAAAAAAAAATTTTTCACGGTGTCCAAATTTTTACAGAAGCTAGGTAGTATGTTTAATAGGGTGGAAGAACTTTTTGTTTCAAAATTTTATCCAGAATCTCATCTGTTCACCTAAAAATGAACACCTGTACTTTTTTTGACCCCCAGATGGAAGAGGGCAGAGAGCCGCTACACCGTGGAGAGAGCTGCTATCATCAGCCACTGGAACTGGCTTCAGGCCCACATCTCGGACCTGGAGTACCGCATCCGACAGCAAACCGACATCTACAGACAGATCCGCGCCAGCAAGGTCAGTCACTCACTCTTTTGTGTTAGTATGTGTCTTATTATTTACAAGTTCATATGTGTTAAATACCAGAAAAATAATTTAGCGGTGCTGCTATGTTGGATTATATGCAGAACAACACTGAGCTTTTCCTTCATTTGGTCACATAGATTTGGTCCTTTGATTTACCATCTGGGATGAAGTTTAACACTCAGGTCTTGTTTCTGTAGGGCTCAGTAGAGTTGGGTGGTGTTGCTCCCAGCGTAATGTCTGCAGGTGGGACAGAAGTGAAGACAGAGCCTGTGAATCCTCAGGTAAGCACAGGGTGGGGTTCTCGTATGGCTTTGCATTGGTCGTATTCTGTCTCTTTAATACAAATTAGTACAAACCAAAAACAAAACTTAATACAAACCGGAACCAAACCTAATTTTTTTTTAAAACCACAGCCTCTAATTAATCTCATCACCTAAGATTTCTTTCAGTATGACGTGTCCTCACATCTGACTTTTGCACTTCTTTGTATTTCGCGCTGAATCATTCAAGCCAAAAAAAAATTTTTCTCTAGGTGTATCGTTGTAATGGTTAAAAACTGAAAGTTTATCGAGGAGAGAGAAGCAGATGTTAAAGGAATTCACACTTAATGTGAATATGTAATGTAAAGAATTAGCCTCGAATAACTTGTTAAGCTCTTGTTCAGGTCATATCTCTTGGAACAAAGATTCAAACAACACCAGATTAAAAAACTTTAAGCTTCAAACATCTAAAAGAACATCTAAATGCTGTTTTAGTAACATATAAGCCAAAATGAAGATAACATACAAATTGTGAAAAGTTTGACTCATAATTGTTAGAAAGAATTTTAGAAAAATCATCCTTCAGAGTCTGAATTATAAGAGCACTAAAGGGTTTATTTTGGGTGAATGTTTGTCCAGAGGTTTCTGATAATCAATGAAATATTAAAGTTGTTTGTTCTTGATGAATCATCATACAAACAAAATGCTCAGTGTTCACAGGAAATTGTTTTGTTTTTCTGTCTCTCATGTCTCTGCATGAAACCACACAGAAGAGCTTTTGTTCAATAAGCTCCTTCAACATTCATTTCCTTATAATTGCAGAGTAACTTATCACATGATCTCTGTCTTTCTGGATATTTTAATAATGTTTGTAAAATTATGAAACCAGTTTAACTGCAGGAGTGGCCTTTAGTCCAGTCCAAATTTCTCCCTTTTTTAGAAGTTTTTTAAATGGTGTAGTTGTAGTTTTGTTGGTTTAAAACAAAACTCATCTCCTGCTGAATGAATATTTTAGAAAAATAAAATCTATCTAGTGTGGAATTAGTGAAACCTCCAAATTGTAGAAACAAGTCATGTGATAATTGCAGTTTAAATGGAACCATTGAATTGTGTTAATTTGTGTGTGAAAACTTTTGAATCAGGAAATCTGAAGTCAAGTTTAGTTTTAACTCAGCCCTCCTCACAAGTCTGTACAGAATGATTCGAGGCTGCAGGATTGAGATCATTCTGTCGGTCTGATATGTAGTTTCATTTGCTGAGAGCTTTTGGTCATCCGGTTATCGTGCCAGTTGACATGAGGTGTAATCTCACTGGTTTTGTCTTATCTGTTGATGCAGGATGTTGGTTCAGAACGGCTGGAGCACTCCGGCACCGCCCACATCACCAACACAGATGCTGGCCCTTTAAAAGGTCAAAATGCACAACCAGTTAACGGCGTCCTCAGCAGGTACGGCTGATCATGGCTCCCTCATTTCATTGCTTTCTGAGCCACACGAGGGATTAGTTTTTTAAACTGATTTAAAATAAAGGTTGAAAAATACTTCCTGTTGGTTGAATATCACAAGCAATTTTACAGGGCTGTTAAAAATTTTAACTGTCACCTTTTAAAGCCTAATTTTACCGTTGATTCTGCATCCTTAACTGATATTACAATATTTTAACATATCTATGTATATGTGTCTTCAAGTTGAAGATGAGTCTCTCTTAAATCTTCCATTTTAATCATGTTAATGCCTTTCAGTACAAAATACAACAAAATAAAACACATTTTCCATGTAAAAGAGTTATTAAACTTGATAGTTTTTTGAGAAAAAACATGTTTTTGTTGCATTTAAAGGGGTAAAATTGTAACCTTATCTGCTCTGTTGGATGTGTCTGATAGGATGGCAGAGAGTGCAGACACCAAGCACCAGCAGCCGATGGCCTATGACAGCACGTGTGTGGCTGCTCGTACACGACCTCTAGTCAGCTGTCGACGACGGCGGCTCATTCAGCCCAACACGGTGCCCAACCTCAACGGCAAGGTGAGTGTCACCGTCTGTCTATAGGCTGCCACATGCTGATAAACTGTATATTGTCAGTGTAAAACCATCACTGAATGACACAAAGCTTTCATATTAAACAGACTGAGAGGGTGAGCTTGTGTTAGCGGGTTTGACACTGAAGTGCAGTGAAGGTGCTGAGAGCTTGGTTGCAGAGAGCCATCAAGTGGACTTTTATTCTAAGACATCTTGGTTGTGCAAGGCTTCTCTTTTTGATAATTTCAGTTGTTTGTTCCAAATAGCTGTACAAAGCGGAGATGGCTGACCTGTTGATGAAAAATCTAGGGCAAACAACACAGAATAGTAATCACTCTTGTGACGATTCACAAGAAATAAGAGACCCGTTGGCTGATTGTTGTGTGAAGCTTTTCCTTCAGAAGCCCAGGGTTTTTTGGAGACATTTAATGTCTTTTATGTACCTTACCTGCACCCTTTTTTGAGGTTCTTTGACCTCAAAAAAGGGTGTTATGTAACACAGAACAGCAAGGAGTACAATAAGCAATTTTTGTTTATAGAACGCTGTGAAATTTTCTGAAGCTTTTCCAAATGCCATGTTCTCCTGTTTTATTCTCTTGAATTCTGCTGAGTGATTTTCACATTAATTCTGTAATTCAATGCAGGTGCATTCAGTGCTTTCAGTTGTAGAAGCCATTTATTGTTCACTGAGTTATTTGTTTCTGATGTGTTGAAGCTGAATCATGAATTGAAACAGTTGAGCTTTACATGATTTGTAACCTTTTATCCACCCACAGTCCCAGAGAAACAGCTGTATCCAGTGTAACTGCAGGGTTAACCCCAGCTGTGTTATGTGTGGTGGCTGGCCCACCCCCAGAGAGGACCCTCAGTATGAGTTGCCCACCCTGGAGCGCCTGTCAAGACTGGATCTTGGCATTCATCCCATCCTCTCCTTCCCTGATGGTCAGTGCTGGGCTCCTCTTACAGTTTACGCAGTCATTTCCTACTTTACATCTAGAGAGGAAGACAAACAAGGAGTGGCCGCTGAAAGACTTCTCACCAGGAAGTTCTTTAGAGAAAACTTTTAGCAATTTACACAGTCAGTTTTATACTTGTAATGGCTGTCAAATTCCCCAAACAAGTGTTATAATCTGAGTGCTTGGCTCCTTTCACCTTTCAGTGATAACAGTATCCATTTTGCATTTTCATTTCAAGGCATCTTTTATCTTTAACAACTAAAAGAATTTATTTTGCTTTTTGTCAATTAAAAACAGGAACTGCTTTAGAATAGTAAATAATTGGAACAAAGTTGTATTTACATTTGCAAGTTAACAAGGTACTTGGTTTTTATAGAAGATTGCCTGTGGCTTATCATAAATCTTGCATGCTGTTGTGAAATACAGAGTTGCACTGCAGAAGGCAAATATGATGTATCCAGGTTTACACTTGAAACTCGGCTTTGTGCTGGAAAAGTCCCCTTTAAGACTTGAACTTTTAATGTTTCAAGACTTAATCTTTTTGTGTTTACCTCTCCTTCAGATGTTTGTATAGGCCTACGTCTGCAGCAGGTGATGAAGAGCCAGTGGCAGACCAAATCACTGGAGAGAAGCAAACCACTCAAGAAACTCTCCCTCAAACACAAGCTGTCCTCGTCCAAAGAGAAGCACAAGTTCACCAACTCACTCATGGCAGTCAGTAAGTACAAATGTCACAGAGGCACGCAGGTTTTCCAATATAGCAGAATATACAAGCTGACATTGTTCCATATTAAAACTATACAGTGGACATGGTGAGATATTTTGTATGATAACCATGGTTTGTGGCGTTGCAGGACTGGGCCACTATAAGAACCGTGCTGAGAAGCCGAGGACAGTGGAAAGCAGTGTGGGCAGCAGCAGCAGTGCTGTCCTGAACACAGCCAGGCTCGAGGGCCAGGCTGTGTGCAAGATTGAGCGGCTGCAGGCCCACTCCACCCCGTTAGGGCCCTTCGACAAGAACTACAGCCGCAAGAGGTTAAGAGAGCACTCGCTGGACAGGACTGACTGTGAGTCTCTAAGTGAGCTCTGTTTAAACACTCAGTCTTATTTTAGTGTTTTAAATGTACTTTTTTTAAGGTCCTTTTTGTGAAATTGAAGTTTTATGGTGAGAGAATTGAAACTCCAAGTGTTGAGTTTGCCATAAGAAACTGAGTGATCATTTACACCTCCCTGTCTCCTCCAGCCTCTCCCAAACTATTCCTGGACTCGAGCTCCCCCTGCCCAACTCTGGCCAACATGCACCCGTCCCTTCACAGCCCCCTCACACGCCAGCTGTCCACGTCTTCAGAGAACTCCACACCGCTGGGCTCCAGCAGCCAGAGCGTCCCGAGCACACCTGTAAGGAAGCACATCCCTCATTTTTCATTGCTAGCCTCGTCTCAGATGATATTCTGGAGTTTGATAGGCTGCTGCCTAGATGTTTGACTCAGATCGGTTGTCAGGAGCTCCCATTTCATACACCCTTTTTTTGTTTCTTAGATTTTGTGAAAAACTGTTTCTAGGTGGCGAGAAGTATGGGAGTGCTGATTAAGAAATAAGAGCAAAAGAACTAGAAAAAATACATCTCCTGCTGAAAATGCAGTGTGACTGCTGAGAAGTGAAATGCAGAAATGCAGTCTAAAAGCTAAGAACATTTTGAAATTTGCATGGTTTCTGGAGGGAAAAGTATGAAGAAGTTGTGAAATTTCTCTTGCTGAAAAAGATTGAAAGATAGAGAAAAAAAAGAGAAGAAGGAGCAGAAAGCATTATGACCAACACACACCCATTATAAACTCAAAAAGGAGTTTCAAAAAAGCATAAAAGATTTTAAAAAGTTGAATAAAAAGATGAATTCTAACGTGTAGTGTGATGCAGTGGTCCTGCTTTTTATTGGTGGTTGACTGGACAAAACTGGAACCATCCGTTCCTTGTTGTTACAGTTTCCAAATCAGATATTTATTTAAGTTTTTGTAGTGAAGTGAGTTTTCTAAGTGAAATAGTGTTGTTTGACCTCTGAATACCTCCGTCTTCCTGCTGTTTGCTCACTCGTTCTTTGTCCCCCAGCAGCAGCCCATCAAGAGGAGGCGAGGTGAAAGCTCCTTTGACATCAACAACATAGTAATTCCTATGTCTGTGGCTGCCACCACCCGGGTGGAGAAGCTGCAGTACAAAGAGATCCTCACACCCAGGTAAATAACCTGCATTGTGTGTGTGTGTGTGCTGTGGCTTGTTAGCAAAGGAAAACCTTCCACCAACTCGTCTGGTCGGTTTTTCTTTTCCAGCATGTTAATATTCTCCCATTTGCAAATTGCTGTGAAGCACGAAGACGCTGCTGGCTGTTGTTCTGATCTCAGTCTGTTGTTCTGTTTGTGTAGTTGGCGATCGGTGGACATCTTCTCTCAGCCAATAACTGAGGAGGAAAATGAGCGGGAGGTAAATGACTATTTACTGTTTAAACTTTCTGACTATTTCACTCAAAAATGTGCAGAAACTTCCTGCCATGTTTGGATGGATTAACCTTTTATTAATACACAATATTCCCTCATTTTATAAAATGTTGTATGTAATAAACTGTCGAGCAGTGAGTTAACAGTGCCACCTGGTGGTCAAACATATAATGGGGACAGTTTAGTCCAGCACATTGGGGAAAATCCCGAGCCATTTCTGGACGACTGTTTAAGTCTTCTGACGTGATGAAGGATTCATGTTCAGACTCTAAATTAAGAAGTTGTCTTTATTTGGCGACTCCAGTCGTCTTTTTCCCCTCAGGTTTGAGTTTTAGGATGAAATAATAATATTATTTAAGAATGAATTATTGTCACACTGCTGAGAAAAACTCATTAAAGTGTAATACAGACTTCTTTTAAGTAATGGACTTTGTATTAATTCAGGATTCTCTCACCTGCTCTGGTTTTAATGGTTTCTAAGAGACAAATCATTCATTTTATCTCCCAAACTTTGGCCAGTGTATTAAATTGTGCCACATGTTTTGCTAAAAAGGTCACAGGTTGTGTTTCTGTCTGCTGATTGGCCAGTTGTGTCAGGTATGACCTGAATCAGGTGTTTGTTGAGGGTCTTGATGGTGTTATGTTTGTCTGTAGGTGGAGGACTTGACAGATGCAGCCTTCACGCTGCTCCATCAGCCCTATGAGGACCAGGAGCGTTCCCGCTGGACTTGGATGGCTCTGGCTCCTGCTAAGAGGAGGGGCAGCAGGTCAGTGTCCCCCCCCCCACACACACACAGAGTGATATGATGGTCTTTGGTTGCAGACTTCAGATGTGAACTCTGAACTCTTTCGTCTCTCAGGTCGTACAAATCTGTTGACGGGCGAACCACGCCGTTGCTGTGCGGGACCAACCCTCCCACCCCTCAGCCTGCGTCCCCTGACCCCGCCCACTGCCCCATGCTGCATGACTACAGCCACGTGCCGTCACCCATGAGTCCGGCCAGCCCCGACACCACCTCCAACCCCCACACGCCCTGCTCGAGGGACTCCCATCGGCTGCTGTCCAGTGAGGACACGCGGTGCTCCACGCCGGACTTCACCTTTGAAGAGCGGGTATGAGAGCGGCGCCGCTTTTTCATTACCCACGAGAATACAGAAACACTGAAGATTCACAGGCATGTTTTCAGGGTCTTTGCTAAATGTTGTGTCATGTTTGCAGACGGTAGCGCCTTGGGAACGTCGTAGCTTCCCCTTGCCAGAAGACCCCGCCCCTGAGCCGGAGGCAGAGAGCGACCACCACATCAGGCCCAGAATGCGCAGCATCTCAGGTTGCCGAGCAGCGTCTTACGGACGGCTCGACTCGGACGACATGGAGCTGCCTTGTGATGACGAGAGCGGCCACAAACACAAGGCCTCCACCCACCGATGAATGACTGACAGGCTGAGGCCCCCCCCGCCTCCACCCGCAGCTCTTCTCTGGCATTAACAAGCAGAACCTCAAAGCAGAATAAGATATTAAATGGGTTCCTGTTGTTTGATATTCAAACATCAGTCTAATACTTTTCACAGTTTTTAGTGAACATTATGGAGATAGAAGCCTTTCCCTACACTTGTTTTGTCACAGGAAAAAAAGGATAAATGTAAAAAAAAAAAAGTATAAAACAACTCATTACAAAAAATGTTTTTCTGTAGTAGGCTAAACAATGTACATGGGGGCTTAGTGGTGTTTCATATGTCGCGTGTACACTCGTAGCGCACTATGTAGCGGACTCCTCAAAAATATGGCCAAAGGGTGTTTTCTATTGACTAGTTTGCTTGTAATTCCCATGTACATTTTTAGTGGAGTGACAAATAACAAAACAAGAAAAAATACCCCCCTTCCCCTCCCCTCCTCATCCAAATAAACAGGTACATTTGAGATGTGGTCCTCTTCTTCTCCCTCTAGAGGTCGCCTGAAATCACCAGAGCACTTCTCCAACTGCCAAGTCTAGTTTTGTTGGTTTGCTTTCTTTGTTTGTTTTCCATTCCTGACATGTTTTATTTGTTCTGTCTGTTCCAGCGTAACACTCTTTGTGTTTTTTGAATAGTAAATCATTCCTTCTCAGTCTCTCCGGACAGAGTCCAGCTCCCGTCTCGCCCCACAGTCTCTCACTCTCAGTTCTGTTTGAAGATGGTGACGACATTGAGGACTGGGTGTCTTTTGAGCACTTGCCCTACAGAAAGCGCTGCTGCATGCTGAAAAACATGCTCATGTTAGTCTTATCACAGCACACTGAAAGATTACCACCCTGTAGAAGAAGAGAAAGGAAGTGGGAATGGTTTCACCATCTGCTAATTTCACTCCCTCTTAGCGTACAGTCATTGCTGTATTAGAAGAGTTTAAAAAAAAAAATTGTGGCAAAATAAAGATGTAACACAATTAGCCCCTCCTCTCTTTTCTGGTTCAGCCTGACAAGTTTTCTCTTGCAAACATCTCAAATGTAGCAGCTCTCAGCTAGAAGCCTCCCCCAGCTCAGGTTTTTCAACTTAAGGGAATTTTTTTCTGCTGTTAAATAGTTTTCCCCCCCTCTGATTGATCAGATCCATACTACTCTGTTGCAAGATTAATTTTTGTTTTTGCCATCCCACAATGTAATAACCACACTCTTTGCCCCCCTCTCACCCCCCCCAAGTAACTAATTGCTATGCAAAAAAATCTATGGTTTTCATTTACACCTCTTTTTATGCCACAGTCATTCAATCACTGTTTTTTTTTTTTCTTTTGTAGTTAAGCAAGATGTCAATGTACCTGTTCGATTGTTGCAGCAGTTAACCTAATCAAAAAGCAGAATTGTTTTTTCTTTTTGTAAATAGTACCATTAAAACATTTATGTTTAACTTGGTGTAACTGTTCTGGCTTCAAGTCCTTCAGTGTCAAACTGTCTGAAATCACACTCTCGTTCACTCGCTCACTGCTCGCCGACAAACAGCTGATCGTTCACTTATTCACAGTTTAAAGCTTCATGGTTTTTTTTTACTTCACACGGCTCGAACAGAAAGGCAGACAGTGAACGCAGCGCACCGTGTGGTGATTTCAGACAGCATCGGTTCTGTTTGCATCCCTCACAACCACAGTGACTTCATAGCATTTATTTTCAAATACACATATACAGCAACAAGAATCATCATAAACCAGTTATTGATAAAATGCACAGTAACGAGAACAATCACATTTCCACAACTGTACAGCGTCAGAAGTAACCAAAAGAAGGTGATGAGTTTTGTTACTGCAGAAACCTTTGCTCCAGTCAAACCCCCCCCAATGAGAGGAGCCACTGAAGCACGAACTTTAATGCTGACTGATCTCCTCTCTGCGAGGTGGGAGTGAACCCCCTCCCTCAGCATCACGTCTGTCCTGCACAGAGTCCAGTGCAGTCTAATTTGAAAAAACCAAGAATTTAGCATGCAGATAATGTTGCAGGCACGTCCCTAAGTACTGTATCTGCACGTTAAAACTTAAAGTAGCATCTTTGAGATCATGGAGACGTGGATTTATCTCAACATACACAGCTGGGAGCAAAGTGAGGGACGTTTTAAACCCTTAAACATCCTGCAACCACAGATTTTTTTCCCCCCCTCTAGATCTGTATATCCTTCCAAATCCAGAGCGTTACATAAACAGGATATACAAAGAGACCACTTAGTGAAAGGGAGGCAACAAGCAGGCGGCTGTCTCTTACATGAGTTGCATGCAAGAAGTAGTTTCACCTATATAAACGTGATAGAATGTAATAGTGGTAAATCACCAGGAATACTGATTAACATCAGGACTTTTGAGCACATAAACGGAAGATATTTTAAGGGAACATGTTCTTGTCACAAATTTAAGGAAGCAGGTGATCATCAGCTGGTTGCATTAAATTCACTTTTTTTTTTTAAATCTGTGGCCTTGATGGGAAATTAACTTTTATTTTTTAGCCAAAAGTATGTGAACGGCACCGCAAACTAGCTATTATTTACTCTTCATCTGGGGTTGTTTCCTTGTTTAGGCTCAGCATCTCAACTCAACCCTCAAAAATCTTAATCTTAACCCTAAATTTAATCTTAAGGTGTACAATTTTACTGCAGGTCTCACCAGGAAGGCTGGGACCCCCTTAATAGATCCAAATCTACAAAATTCCTTTTCAGATCTCTCAACAACTGTTCAAATGAAACAGGAACAAACAAGCTGCTGGGACTCCTGGTTTACACATTCGTTTACGTCTTTACTGTTTCAACATACACACACACACACACACACTGCACAAAGCCTGACCTCCACCACATCCAACACTTTTGGGATGAGCTGGACCAGCAACTGTGAGCCAGATTTTTACCATCATGTCTTGGGTGGAGGCTGAAATCGCAGCAGATTAATGCGACAATTTGGTGCAAACTCAGGTGTCCACATACTTTTGGCCCTTTTTTGTCAATCTTGCTTTTCAGAGAACTTCAATATTTTATCAGTGAAGATAAAAGCAACCAGCTGACAGTTCAGTGCTCGGGTACAGATAACAGCTGTAATGATTTCCGGCTCATCGCTGTACAGTTTTTCTCTTTTTTTTTTGCTTTCCAAATCTCTCGGCAGTCCGATCAAAACATCCATCCATCATCCATCCATCCAGCAGTCATTTTCATTCTGGTTGAGTGAAGTTTAAAATACATTTTTTTTCTACCTTTAAAGTGAGACTAAGCAACATTTGAGAGAAGAAATGACACAGTCTTGTTCTTACAAATGAAAAGCAGTGAACTTCACTCTTGTCTCGTTAAATACCACGAAGGTTTTTGCTGCTGCAGCCTTTTACCGGCCTGGTACGACCAGCAGCTTACGGTGGCTAATGTTAGCAGACGTCAGGTAAATATAACACTACTGAGTCAGGTGGCTTATTTTAATACTCCTCTACATCTCTGCTACTCTTATAATAGCTTAGCATTTTAGCTTAAGAGAACTAGTACTTTAGCATAATTCTCACTCGTAATGGCCTCTTGTTTTAGCAGAAGTTACGTAGTCTCGCTTTAAGAATTGTATTTTTCAAACATTGATTATTATCCTACCTACCTTTTTATGTGCATATGGCAGTTTAAATACTGTGATCAATGATAAACTCACCTTCATCTTCACAATTTGGCCATGAAAGTTACACTTTTAAATCCTTAAGGTTATTTTTCCTCCTCGTACGTCAAGCTTTAGCGCATTTACAGTAGAGCAGTAACAAAAAAAAAAAATTAACACTGACAGTAGCAGGCACAATACAAATGTTTCTTCATATCAAATACATGTCATATATCCACAGAATACGATTATAAAACTGTGCCCAACACAAACCAAAGTTTCTACTCTAGCTGTTTTTTTGTTTCTGTTTTTGTTTTTTTTTAAATCTAGGTTAACCCCGTGACCTACGTTAGCTGGATGTGCAGCACATGTCCGGACTACACAAAGCAAAAAGACAGCAGTGAGGTCTGAAAGCATTTTTTTTCTGCCTTGACGAAAAAATTTGCTACTTTTCTTCTAACAGTTTTCTTCCCCCTCGCACCTTCTTCTTCGTCTTACCCTGTAACTACTCTCAAACTAGCTCAAACTGGAACCAAACCGTCTGCATCTCCCTCCATTTCCAAGTTCATCTTTTGTATTTTTATCAAAAAAAGAAAGGAAAAAAAGGGGGGAGGGCACCCAACAAACGTGACGTTAAAAACCTAACTTTCTAAAGGGGTTCACAGTCAGCGTGACAGGAAACCAAACGGTAGATGTTGTCAGATTTATCAGGATATGCATGAAGTTTTGTCAGATTCACAGGGAGAAATTTGCTCTGCTGGGGTGCTTTAATTCTCAAAGGGAAGTTACAAAAGGTAGAAATACTAAATAAAGAGATCAAAGAACCACGGAGAGAAAATGAAACCAAATTTGGCCTACTGGTTAATCAGATTTTTTTTTTTCTTTTCTCAAGACCTCTACAAGTAATGCCTCAAGAACAGTTTGAAGGGTTAGTGAAGGATAACAGTGACGGGTAGCTTAAAAAGTCCTGTGAAAATAATGAGGAAGGCATCACAACTCCTCTACGTGGTGGTGTGGTTGAAGTGGAGGTGGAGGAGGGAGAGGCGGGCGCATTCACAAGCCTTGTTTGGCCAGAGAGGCGGACACCTGGTCGGCCAGCGTGGACAGCTGCGGAGAGTCGGCCATGTTGATGCTGCCGGAGGAGGAGACGGTGCTGAGCTGATGGGGGGAGTCTTCCAATGAGACGATCTCGGCGCCGTGGTCGGTACGGGCCTTGGCTGACTCACGGAAGCTCAGTTTGTGGGACTCAATCTGCGGTCAGATCACAGGTGGAGGTCAGACATGCTGCTGGATTATCTGTGACAGAGTTACATGTTTTAGAGCGCCCTCTGGTGAGGAGCTGTATGTAATGCACTCGACCTATCGTGAGCCGCTGGATTACAAAATGAGCTGCTAACTCCTCAGTGTCACGTTGTGTTATTTGTGATTACCTGTATGCTAACCTGCATGGGACTCTGCTGAAAAATGACCTTTGGCTTCCAGAGTCTTTGCATTTGTTTTCTACAGAAACAGCAGTTATCTCTGTCTTCAAAGGCACCAGACTTAATTTGAAAAAAACATGATTTTAATCTAACAGAACATTGAGATTTGCTGGTCTACTGTTGCCTTGAAGGGTTCGTCAGTTTTGCTGAGTGACTTTTGGTTTTGCAAATTTGACATTAAAACATCAACAAGGCCCTCATTCGTTAGCAGCCAATCAAAAATTATCATCTTATTATTGTTACTCCAGAAAACAGGAGCAAAATACCAAGGAAAACAACTGAGATCCTCTATTTTACAGACAGTTTTTCTCCACTGCCTTCCAAGTGTTCTGGTTGAGGATTTTTTGGGCAAAAAGTCACGTTTGGCACCTTATTTACATTCAAAGTTCATGTCTTTACTAATAAAAAGCTGAACTTTGTACCTCAAAAACTATTTTTTTTACTTTCCTCATTAATTGTGAACTGGATTGTAACGAATAACATCAGTTCATGTCTGGTATTGTGTCAAAACAGAATAATTCATAAATTTAAAAAAATGTGTACCATCTACATACACTACACACACATGCTTGTACTGTTGTCTTTGTGAGGACACTCATTGACATACTGCTTTTTCTGGCCCCTTACCTCTAACCTCAACCATAAAAATTAAATACATAACCACAACCCTTACCCAAACTCTAACCAAAGCCTACTCATACCTCTAAAACCAGGTTTCAACCCTCAAGTGACCCAGAAAAAGAAAAACGGCGAGAAAAGGCATGATGTCTTCACGTTCCAAAAAGGTCCTCACTTTGTGTTAAAAGCCGGTTCTGGTCCTCACAAAACCAGTACACGAACACACACACAGATCATACCGTACTTTTCGGACTATAAGCCACACCTGTATATAAGCTGTACCCACTAAATTTAACAACTAAAACTACTAAAGCTGTCTTCTTCAGTGTCGGAATTTAACAGCATCGGAATTAATTCGTCAAACACGTTCTCATTTATACTCGTTTATATTTGTCCGTAAATTAGCCGCATCAGAGTTTAAGCCGGAAGGTTCAAAGCGTTGGAAAAAAGTAGTGGCTTATAGTCCGGAAAATATGGTACATAGAATTGTTTTTTTTTTTAAATTTCTTATATCTTGTTTTCCATTGAAATGGCTGTAAAGTCTTTAATGTCTTCGAAGTCCTCGAAGTGACATCATGAACCAAGTTTAGAGATAAACCCGGACTCATCGTAACACTTATCTATCAGAACTTAACGCTCGCTTAACTTACGACAAAAACTTACAACAAAAACTCGCTGTCATCGATGGAAACTGAAGAACAAGAACTGAGGGGCAGGATTTCTATCCTCAACCAACGTCTCCAGGAACAAAGAGACAAGCAGCAGGAAGAACGAATCAGGAACGCCGAGCTTATAGAAGGGCTGACCAATGAGAGAAACGCTGTCGCTAGCCATGAAGAAGATAAAAGAGCTGGAAGAAGAATTTAGGGGCAGCTGGTTCAACAAGAGATGTGCTGCAGAAGCCTCAGAGAGAGAAAACAAAAGGCTCCAGGAAAAACTTGAAGATATGGAGAGAGAACTGCATGAGGTCAGGAAGGAAGAAGGCAACCTGAAAGCGAACAATCTGACCTTGAAAGCAAATTGACGGCCTCTGAATCTGAGTTAAAATCTCTGAAGGAGCAGATTCGAGAGCATGAAGTCTACAAACAAAGATTTCTGGAGGTCCTGTCTTCATGTGCAGAGGCCCTCAAGGAGCCAAAGAAGCAGAAACAAAGATTCATAGTTCTCAAAAATCGATACGTCCCAGATGATCCTGCAGACGTGAGCGACACGATGCAGCACATCAGGACAACATGGCGGCCTCGCCAAAGGTTCTGGGTTCAACCCAGTTCTTCCTCTGTTTTTATGAGTCTTTATTTCTTTATGATTCAACTACATCCCTGTGGGTTTACCCCGAATGTTTCGGTCCCCCACACTTCACTTATAATCCATAAACTTAGTCATTCACAAAAAATAAAAAAAACAAAAACAATTATAAACAGTTTTAACTATGATTTCTTTGAGTTTTTATGAATTTCTGTTATACTTTGTGTGTGAATACAATGGCTGAAAATACCTCCATTTGTCTTTCGGAGCCTTTTTTGAAGGTCTAACACCAGCAGACAGACTGAAGAGAGGGACTTTTTTACTCTTTTCAGTTCCTAAAACTTATGTTTTCTCTCTTTAAAAACATTTCTGTTCTGTTTCTGTTTCTGTTTAGCTTAAACTCATCTGAATAAACTCATTTTTATTTTTAGTAAATATGGCCTTGCTGTTCTGTTCTGTTTGTGCTCCATATTATCTTGCAAACATCGACTGAATGTCTCAAGTCTGCTGAAGTGAAAAGAAATCCGGTTTTCTCTCGCTTTGTTTTGTTTTTTTGCGTTGGTGCACCACACAAAATGTCCATGTTGTTGTTGTTGGTGCTCACAGAGTTCATGTTTGGGTTTGTAAAGGTCTCTGCGTGTGCATGTGGATCGTCAACAAACCAGAAAAACTTGTGAACCCGCAGCTAAGACCACAGAAACTGTCGAGCAAGCCCGGGAGAGCCAAGCGACTAAAAGGCGGGCTTTATTGCTACTGCAAAGTCTCCGCCCCTATGGGCCTACGGAACGTCCGCAGTGTGGTTTTAGTTGGACGCGGAAGCCACGAATTTTTGGCTCCAAGTGCCACTGAGCAATTTTCACAGGAATGAACAGGGCTCCACCCCCGACACTGTATCCAGGTCTCCTTAATACAGCCGTGGTGTAATTAGGTGACAGAACGTGGGCGGCCTGTTAATAAACCTGAATCCCGTATGATATAAATGGCTAATCCTCCAAATCCTTTGTGTGACGGGTCCTAACAGTTTAATGTCATAATGTGCAGGATGAGTGAGAGCGACGGGCTTCAGGAAGGAGATTCAGGGTTTTTAAACGCCAACACAGGAAGTTGTGACGTGTTCTGAAGAGGAGACGTGACTTTGACAGAGTTCGTTCAGGTGACGTATTGAGATGTGTTGCACAATTAAGCATTTATGGTCAAAAATCAGAGGAGATAAATGAAAAAAACTTCAGGGATCAAATGTTTGGGTAAGATCTGATCCCAAAAGCCACTGACTGGGTGAAAAAAGAAGAAATCTGATGTAAAACTAAACATCCAGGTACCTTTTGGTTGACTGTGTTTCTTTTGTGGGTATAAAATTTGTGACTTTATGAGTCCATTTAGTTGTTAAAGTCTCTTCAGACCTCCGTAGAAACTGTCACATCAGACTCAAAGTTCTCACTACAGGCAGGAGAATAATAATGAGGAGTAATTTCTCATCGTGTTGTAGTCAACAAAACAGCAAAATCATGATTAAAAAAAGATGAATGTGAATAAAGTTTAATACTTTATTCAAAGCAGCCACATTACGGTTAGTTTATGTCTTGTTTTCTAGGTTACTGAAGGGCTGGAAATATATTATAGCTATGTTCAAGCTAATAAAGCTTAAAAAAAAACAAAAAACAGATTGCAACCTCCTTGTTTGGCAGCCCCCCCACAGTCTCCATCCTCCAAGTAGCAGGAGTAGTTCAGGAGCAGAGACTCATTGATCTTCCATCTGACGGGTCGGTGACAGTTTGAGTCTGCGGCCTCGACGGCGGCGCTGAAACATCAGAAGCCTCGCCGTGTTATTGATGAATCCGTGGAGCAGCAGACGGATTGATGCACCTTTTGCTTTCGGTCCTGCTCCTGTTTCTGTTTCATCTCCAGTCTGTAATATTCTTAATTTTAAACACTTAATTATTTTTTATATTGCGGCCTTTGCTCTTCATTGTGTTTTGTAACCCTCATTGTAACCTTACGTAACCCTCGTTCAAACTGACAAGAAGCGACATTGAAGAAAATTGTAAAGACACACGAGGGAGATGCACTCGGGTGTGTGTGTGTTGGTGAGGGAGGTGTGTGGAGATGTTTTCACTGGATCATTCCCCCAGTGAATGAATAAATAAATCGCAGACTGCCTATAGCTGAACACAAAACTCTTCATTTCTAACTTTAATTTTATTTTTTGTGTTGTTTTTCTGCCAAAGTGCCGCTGGTTTCATCCCGGCCAGAGAATGGAAGGTTAATTTCCTTCTTGGTGTTGGGGGGGCAAGTTGTTGTCTTTGTCTTGGCACGGCGTCTGTGAGCATTAGGAGGGCATTTGAATTAGTCAGACGGGGATTTGGTGGGGGGAGCAGTAACCATGGAAACCAGTTGAGTTTTTTTTGCAGCTTGTTCTCGAGTCGGAAACGTCAGCAGCTGTTCGCTAACATTTGGCTGTGTTTACATTCAGATCTGCGTTGATAACATGCGTCGCAGGTGTCTGTCTGTCTGCCTGCCTGCCTGTCTGCCTGTCTGATTGTCTGTCTGCCTGCCTGTCTGTCTGTCTGTCTGCCTGCCTGTCTGTCTTCCTGCCTGCCTGCCTGTCTGTCTGTCTTCCTGCCTGTCTTCCTGCCTGCCTGCCTGCCTGTCTGTCTGTCTGCCTGCCTGTCTGTCTTCCTGCCTGCCTGCCTGTCTGTCTGCCTGCCTGTCTTCCTGCCTGTCTGTCTGTCTTCCTGCCTGCCTGCCTGCCTGTCTGTCTGTCTGTCTGCCTGCCTGTCTGTCTTCCTGCCTGCCTGCCTGGCTGGCTGGCTGTCTGCCTGGCTGACTGTCTGGCGGGGTGTCTCACTGGCTGCCTG
>JAPZDV010000014.1:2758354-2769682 GCA_029814665.1 Acanthurus lineatus
ATTATCTGAATTACACCGACACTTTCTTCGGAGGTAAAACTAAACAGCTGAACATCCAAATATTCCATCACTGCTGATAAAAGTTAAAGAGGAAAGTCTGCCTGTTTACAGAAAACTGCTGGGAAAGTCTGAATTCATGTTTCTGAAAGCCTCCGACACCAAAACTAACAATGCTCATCCGTTTAACGGTGACTTCGTTTGTGTTTTTTCTGGATTTTTCTGGGTTTTTCTGGGTTTTTCTTGTGGAAACTCCCTCTGAGCTGTGAGCTCGATCACAGTCCTGATGCTTTGCTCTGAGTTTATGCAGAAACTCACATCAGGTCACATCGCTGCTGCTGCTGCTGCTGCTGCTGTTAAAAGTTCTTGGAAAACAGTGTTTGATGCTGAAACATATGTCGAGTTTTCTGATTTGTTTACATGAGGAACACTGCTGGGATATAAAACTATAAAAAAAACTAAAAAACGCTGCACATGAATGTTTTTACATCACATTTACATTCTGACTTCTTAACCCGGCATATTTTAACGCTCTAATAAAGTTGAAAACTACACTCAGCAGGTCAGTGAATGAGCTTGTGTGTCTCGGAGGCCAGTTGACCTTTTGAAGAAGTTCAAACCCTGAGATTATTTCTGCCTCCGAAGCAGCTCCTTCTCAGACAGGTTAACGGGATAATTGGATCTAAACCTCCATCTGTGAACCTGGGTGGAGGTTTGGACCGCGTGCAGCATGAGGTGCAGAGTCCGGGTACCTTTCCGCCTCCAGGCTGGTGCTTCAGGTTGTCTGTGGAGCCGATCTTGGACCTGACGTTCTTCAGGTCGGGCATCGGCGCCGCCGCAGCCAGAGGAGGCGTCCGGCTCTTCATAGATCCCGGAGATTTGGGCGTGGAACGAACCACCGCCACCTTCTTCACTTTGTTGGCCTCAGCCGCCGCCTTCGCCGAAAGAGCTTGGCTGGAGGGAGACTTTGGAGTTCCCGGGCTGCTCTGTCCACTCTGGGCATCTTCAGCATGCGGAGAGGTCAGAGGTCAGAGATTTGAAACAAAGCAACGATCACAGAAGAAAATACACCAAAATAACAAAGAAGAAACGACAAAAGAGAAGACAAACTAGGAGCTGTGTCGACTGAAAGTGCCCAAGTTTGATCCCGGATGGACCGGATAAGACTGTGGATGGTGATCTCTAACAATCTGTGCTCTTTCTTTTTTTTTATTTTTTACCTTTTTCATTTTTTGGAGTGGGAGGTTTCTTGGCACTAGCTGTATCACAAAAAATATAACAAATCATAAGTAAACCTTAAATCTTGCTCTTTATGAAATGAAAATTAATTTCACAAAAAATATAAATTAAAAAACAAAAATATTCATTGATTTGCTAAAAAACTGCAGTGAAGATTGAAACATAAATCGTCGTTCTGTACCTGGCTGAGCAGAAGTTTTGGCAGCAGTTTTGGCTCCTGGGGTTTGAGACTTTGCACCAGGACCCTGAAAACCACAAAACACGAGCAGGAAGTTGTTTAGTTTTTAGCCGAGATGTTGATTTCACCTCAGAAAGCTGCAGTTACTCTTGAATCACTTGCATTTACAAGTGCAAGGAGAGTCAATAAGCACAAAATATAAAGATGTTGAGTGTCAAACTGTGCTGAGTGTCAAAGGGACGAGGCTGTGTTAGTGTTTAAATGGAGGTTCGGGTGCATTGAAACTGATTTTAAGTGTAACATCTTTGACCTCAGGTGTGAGATTCAGTGATGAAGGTCTACAGATCAGCCATCCGTCCTGAACGGAGCTCAGGTGTGCAGTCTACCTGCGGTCAGACCTGTACTTACTCCGGGCTGCCTGGGCCCTGTGCTGCTGGCTTTAATGGGGATGGAGCTGGGCCCGTTTCGGGAGGAAGCGTGTGTTTTGGTGCCCTTGGTGACTATGGATGGTCTTTTAAGGGAAGAGGTTGGTTTGGTGGCAGTTTGGGTCTTTTTCCAGAAGAGGAAAAAAATGGATGGAGAAACAAAAAGTTCTAATGACAGTGACCATAAAACAGAGAAGTGATTTAACAAACAAAAAATGATGGAAAAGAATGAAAAAATTCAACAAATATAATGCATCGGAATTATTCTGCTTCATTGCGACTCCGGTTTTTTTTGCTTAAAACATGTTTATACTGCCCCCAAGTGGCCGGAAGAGACTGCAGTCAGAGACATACGATAAGTGTGGGGTGGAAACAGAAGTGTTTTCTCCTTTTCAGACAGAACTTTCTCCTAAAAAAAGGAGTCTTAATAAAGCAGAATCATCCCTCGGGTGAAAGAAACGGGGAAAATCACCTTTAACAAAGGTGATAAAGTCACTTACTTTATCCGCAGAGCCGTTATCCATCTTTGCTTGAGCTGCAGACAGAAGAGAGAAAAGCAGAATTTAAACTTTTAAACTCACTTCTTTCAACATTTTTAATCCCTTTTTTTTTTTTTTTTTAAATCCACTCAGGTGAAATGAGGCTTTATCTTCCAGGTGTGCGCCTGAACTCATTCTCATGGCAAAGGAACCAAACCAGATCTCGGTGATGTAAAGTGCAGCATGCATGGTGACACAAAGTGCTCATGGGAAACAAAAACGTGGCTTTTTTTTGGGGGGGCTGCATAACCAGCAGAGTGAGAAGAGATGGAGAGATGAAACAAACAAAAAAAAAGCTAAAAGTGGGGAGGGAGGACAACAAGCTTCTCCTCGGGTCAAAGTTAATGTCCATAGAAAGGACTCGGAGGGAGAGTGCAGCATAACACACAGTAGAAGCTGCGTTGTAAAAGAAACAGGTGGGAGGAGTTAACTGAAGAGGGTCTGAACTGGTGAACATGACAGCAAACAGACCTTTGAAAATAGGGACCGGCACCAGAGACTTTCTGGCTGGAGAGCCTTGGGGGGGTGTTTTCTGGAGCTCAGGGGCACTGGTGGTCTGAGCCACACGGCCCCCCATGTCTGAGTCATTAGAAAAATCGGGCCTTGAATAGCCGGCCTTATGCAGAGATGAGTCACGGCTGCTGTTTTCGGTTTCTGAGCCAGATGTGGTTTTGGGAAAAGGGCGATCCTTCTCGGAAATGTTCCTGCTGTTCTGTGATTCCTCTGAACGAGAATCAAAGATGGACGGATGTGACGGATTCGGGGTAAAAGGAGGCTTTTGTGTTTCTGGGCTCATGTTTCTGTTTCCAGAGTCGCTGCAGGACTTCAGAGCTGCTCCGTCTGCAGTCACGTCATCTTTGGTCTCAGAGGTCGTCTCCCCTCCCTGATTCACCCACGACTTTCTGTCCCCGATGGACGTCAGGTCCTCCAGAGCCGTGCTGCGAACCAAACACAGACTGCTCATTTCACTCATGCACTCAGAGGCGTCCAGGCTGATCGCCCTCTGAGAGTCCACGGCTCCCGTCCACTCAGGGCTCCCCCTGCTGGCCGGCGCGTCCCCTCTTATCTCTGACCTGCAGCCGAGGTCTTCAGAGGCCCATAAAGAGTCACTTAGCCTCTTCCCACACTCTCCCACTGCCTCATTTCCTGGGTCTGAGGGGCAGGAAGCTCCCATGAGGTCAATGCCCTCGTCTTCAGCAGGCCTCGAGCCGTCGGCCGCGAGTGCAAACTCACCGCAGACTCCAGAACCAGGCGCTGCTGCTTTGTTTGAGAGGCAGATAAATGATGACATTCACAGCACTCGTTTTCCATCTCCCCATCGAAACCAAAAAATAATAAAGATGTGAACAAAACTGGACACTCGATGTCAATGAGGGAAATAAAAGACTAATTTCATTAACCAGAAAAAAAAAACTAAAAAAAGAACTGAAAGCAATAAAAAGGTGAAGATGCAAGAGACGAGAAGAAACTCGAGTTCACATGAGAACAAAACGAGATGGAGACGCACAGAAACGCATCACACCGGGGTGACGGAGCACATGATGCATTCAAGTGACCAACGTAAAACAACACACCACTAACATATGTTTCTAATGTGAAAAAGGGATTTTGAATACGACATGAAGTCTTGCTCAACTTGTTCCGGTTGTGAAATAATGAAGTTTGTAATCAGAAAGCAAACGACTGAGAGGCTGAGAATCACATTCAGTGTCACTGCATGAACTTTCACTCTCTATAAATATATATATACATAAATACTACTATACAGGCTTTATATAGATATGGATATTGAGCATGTAAATGATGCATGATGATGAACTCAGGGAACAAAAATTAAATAATTTTAATAAAAATTCAGCCTTAAATTATTAGTGTTTGAGCTTTTAAAATAATCTTAAAACTTAATGGAAAAATGAAAGCGACGTGTTGATGCCTTGTGGAACATTTAGCAGCTAAAGACACAAAGATTTCCCTCAGAAGTCGGTTGTGACTTAAAACAAAGTAAACATGAGTGAATACTGGACATTAACTTGACTGGATCTGAAACTTACCAATTCAAAATTAAACTTTTTAATGGTTTAAGTTTTAATCAAACCTTGAGAAAGTACATAATGATTCAATTGTGTCTTTAGACTTTGTGATGCAGAAGCAACAACACACGTCAAATCTGTCCTCATGTGTCAAATATTACAAAAAAAAATCCCATCTTCCCTCCATCTGGGTCACATTTCGTCCACCTGGAGCTCTGACTGTGTTCACATGCATCTGTCCTCTGCAGTAAATAAATTGAGTGTAAGTGCGATCAATAAAAGGTATAACAGCCTACCTGTTGATGCTCCTCCTGCTGCTGATCGAACATGAAGAGACAAAAGGAAAAGACATTAGAACGGATCAGTAATCACTTCCTGTCAATCACATTTGATTAAAACACTCGCTGCTTGCTGCAGAGGAATCGATGCTCACACACAGTTAATGCAGGAAGCTCTCAGCAAATCACCGTCACATTCATCATTCGAAACCAGCAAAAATGAAAATGCAAAAGAAAGAAAACTCAGGTTTCTGCGGTTGTTGTGTGAGTCTGAGCCGGTGCAGCAGCACCACACCTATGAGCCGGTGCTGCATGTGGTGCTGAAGCTGTTTTTAACATCATCCCGGCCCCCCCACAGCTGCGAGCTGCATCTGTTTAACAGATCTGCATGAGGTTTGGCCTCAGGACGCCGTCGTTCTGAAATAACCAGGATGTAACCACCTTTTCGTTTCAACAAAAAAAAAAAAACAAAACAAGAAGTTTGAATCTGCTTATGAGCTGCTGTTCTGAAAGAAGCAGAGTGTTAAAAATCAGAGCGAGCTAAAAGAAAACTGAGCCGAGCTGCACAAACAAACAAACAAGCAAACAAACAAACAAACAAACAAACAAAAACACTGTCCTTCGGTTAAGATGCTGAAATTAAAAGATATTAAGCTTCATTTTTCAGTCCTGACAAACACGCAAGCAGCAGCTACTTTGGTTTTCAAACTTAAAGTGAATAAACTGACATGTTGGAAAACGTTCACGCGTCCGTCACATCACGTCTGTGTTTTAGATGTTTCTTGATGTTTTTGTGAGCCATCATCAGCTGAATATGTAAGTA
The DNA here is from genome assembly GCA_029814665.1 of Acanthurus lineatus. Taxonomy (NCBI): domain Eukaryota; kingdom Metazoa; phylum Chordata; class Actinopteri; order Acanthuriformes; family Acanthuridae; genus Acanthurus; species Acanthurus lineatus. The sequence continues at coordinate 2,763,864 of JAPZDV010000014.1, forward strand.
AGAGTAACTGGTTGTAATCCTTCATCTTTATGTGAAGTATCACAGCCAATTATAGATAATTAGTGAGTTTAAAAAGTTCTGAAAGGCAGATTTTGGGGTCTTTAGACTGAGGCTAACTGTTTCCACTTGCTTCCAGTCTTTATGCTAAGCTACGCTAACCAGCTCCATGTTTGTGATGGAATCAACATTCTTTTCTGACTCGTGATATAAAAGCGAAAACATGCACATTTCCCATCATGTCAAACACATTTTTTTAAAGCTGCAGAGAAAAAAACTGAAAGCAGAAGCAGCTGAAAAGAGGCGGCACGCGTACCGAGCTGCCCCTCGTCTCCACAGGGGGCGCTCTCTTTCTCTGAGAGCTCGGCTGCAGCGTCGCCTGTTTCTGCAGACGACTCTGCTGCGGGATGAAAGGAAGTCAAGTCAGTCAGGAAAACTTCAAATCCAAACAACTGAACCGACAGACTGCATTCATCTGAATCGACACCTGAGGGCGCCGTGTTTGCCGAGAAACGGCTCAGCTGTGGTTTTTTTCTCATGTTTTAGCGCTCAGAAGCTGCTGAACAGATTAAGGAAGCTCTTCAACCTGACTCCCCTCGACTCCCCTCGACTCTGGACTTTGTGTCCCTCTCAGTGTTTCAGATCAAAGCCTGTTTGACTGTCGGTGAGGCTGAGACTTTCGGCCATTCAGGGCCTTTTATTTTCCATGTTAGTCAGTAATCTGTGGCGTCAAGACACAAGACTGCACAGCTACACGTCTCTAACTATCAGCAGCAAGCTGAAGCTCTCAGGCACGTGAGCAGGTTTGAAGCAAACATGGCGGGTTAAGAGCCGGAGGTCTGAAAACAAAACTGTGAAAACTGAAACTGTGAGACAAAAGAAAATCAACAAACTGAGAAGAACATGCTGCCCGTAACATCTCTGAAACAAAGCCGGGTTATTGGGGTAAAAAAAGGAGGAGAAAGTAACTGATAAAGTGCAAAGTGAGACATGCTGAGCGAGGGGTCGAGCTGCGGTAACATTTGGCGTTCAGGCGTCGTGATGCGGGCGGAGCAGGTGGGCGTACCGGGCGACGCCTCGTCGTCACAGCGGCTGCTCTCAGGTTGAGACGGCTCACACACAGATTTCACCTCGTTTTCACTCAGCGCTGCTTCGCTCTCTGCGAATTAAAGGCAAACTGGAGGTCAAGCTGGACGTTTGTGCGACAGACGACGACTTCGCTGTGAAACACTGATGACGTAAAACACAACCAGCGTCCACGTGAGCTGGGAAAGAGACTTTAAATGGTTAAAACATCGACAACAATCAGCGTGATGCAGTGAACAAGACAAACATTCACCTGAACATTTAACACTGACAAGAACAAACATTAAAAACCTTTAACACACCTGGGTTTGGAAAATTACAACAAATTCCTTCATTTTAAATGATTTAATAACATTTGGTGAAAGATTCATTGAGTTCATTTCACTGGAAAAAGAATATATGAAAGAAAAAAGCTATTAAACATAATAACTTGGCAAAAACCCCAAATAAAGTCTGATATTTAAAAAAAACCAACATTATTTATGACGGACCGAGTGAAATCAGAGTTTCAGACAATCACAGAGCTGTGAAGAATCAAATCATCTTTAAATCAAAATGTTGTATGTTTCCTTTAAATGAATCATAACCACACAACATGACATTTTAAACCTGTGACTTTGCACAGTCTCAGTTTCTACTCGAACAGATGAGGGAAATACTCACTCTGCGTCTCACTGCTGGTTAAAGTGCTGTTTATCTCTGCAGACGGACCTGACTCTCTGCGCTGCTTCCTGTTTGTGCATGAGATGATGGGAAGAGGAAACGGGGAGAACGACTGCACTAGTGAGGGCTGCAAACTGGGGAAAGCTAGGCTACGCACTAATTGGCCATATGGTTCGTTGGGACAGAAGAGGAAGAAACTGAAACTGATGATTAGCTGCACACTGAACAATCTTTGGCGTCTGTCATCATTTGTCTGTGCATGAATCCGCCTGTCAGTCGTCTGTAAAGTGGACGTTTCCTGTGCATCATTAAAGCCCGACGGTTTGTTTGTGCACGGCGACGCACGACGCACTCGTTCTGACCCAGATGCCCGGATTACAGAGCGAAGTGCAGCTGCATTCAGGCGCTCGCGGCCGGTCAGCCATGTCTTGTCTCCATTATGTAAAGCTGGATTAAAACAAAGCACATTTAAACTCTGGGGCTCAGCTCCCCCCCCCCATTCTGCACAGAGCGCAGTGACTTTTAGGAAACTGTACATGGAGTGTAAATCCTGCTCTGTGAGATAAAAACCTGGGTTAAACTGATCTTAAAACTGTGGGGGAGCCCAAAGTTTACCCACAAGGCAGCAGGGCCGGATGATTATTATCACCTCTATGCAGAGCAAAGCATAAAATAAATGTTTAAAAAAATCCCATCATTTAGTTTTATAAGAAATAAAGACAACTGAACAGCACTTATCAACAATTTTAACTCCTTAATTTATACAATCACAGTGCTGTTTTGTATCATAATATCTTTTATCATCTGTTTATACAGCGAACGCAGTTAAACGTTACATAAAGTTAAAACGATTCACGTTCAGTGAGTGTGAACTGGATTATTACGTAACGTGTCTTTTTTTTTTTGCCAACTGAGAAACTTATCTGAGTTAGTTTGAGTCTCTGTTTGAGTTTGAGTCTCTCTCCCATCCAATGGGACGTCTGTGTTGATGCAAAAGTGCATGAAGCTCCTGCAGAAACACAAACTGCAGAGTCGGATCAGAGAGGTAGCAAACCGTCGGCTTCAGGGAGCTTCCTGTGTCGGTCCAGCCTGTTTTTCTGTTTTTCTGTTTTTCTGTGTGTTTGTTTGAACACTGACAGTCTGGCCTGCAGGCCCGTCGGACGGTTATCAGAGTTTGACTTCAGTTTGTGAGAAAGACTTTTGGAAAGCAGCTGACAGAATGAAGACTGAGTGGAGGTCATTCAGTTTGAGTCCAGCGTTAAACCTATAGTTTAATTTGACTTTTTATTTTTAGACCCAGCTGACTCCTTTAACTTTCATTTGTTCATAATTTTTAGATTTTAGTTTGTTGCTGTCACATCCTTTCTGTTTTAGCGTCTGATAAACCTCCACACTTGTGCTTCTTTCTGGATATTTTAAGCCATATTTCATTTCATATTTCATCCTTTCTGGTGTCTGGCAGCCTGTTTTTCTGCAGCAGGGCTGGTTTTTGTTCTGCATGTTAATGTAATCTTTCAGCGAGCACATGAACTGAGGAAGCATCTCTTTAATTTGTCTGTGCTGGTTGGTCTGTTTCTCATATCTGACCTTTCATTTTGGCGTCTGCGGGGCTTCTGTGTCCCATCTGGACGCCGTTCTCCTGGTGGTGCTGGTCGTTGATGGTCATGTTGGCTAAGGAGGAGCTCACGGTGTCTCCAGAGCTGTAGCTGTTGGAGGTGTTGTTCACGTAGTCCATTGCCGGTCGCAGGTCAGGCTGCAAAAGTCCAAGAAAAGAAGATCAGGACAGAATCCAGAATGTGTCGCAGAGTTTATGACAAGATGCAGATGTTTCATGCAAAGTGGCCTCGTTTTAAATTTTAATGATGGCGTACTTCATGGACACCAGTCCGTCACCATGAAACGTAAACAGACACTGTGTCTGTGAAAACCGGTTATTTTTACATCCTGACGCGAGGCCGCTGCTTCATGTTACTGCCTGACTGATAAAAATAGTCCCTGCAGCGCCTGAGCACGCCGTCCTCCCTGTGACCGGTGTCACTTCCTAAACAACCACCTCTGAGCGAGCTCAGCACTCGTGTTTCATGTGCCGCCATGTTTCGGCTCAGAATAGCTCATTAGGATGCTAATATAACGGGACCACCGGATCCCGACATGCTGCTTCAACCGGCCGCATGCAAACTGCAAACATCAGATCTGATAAAAAGAGGATTACATGTCAGATTAAACCCGAGCTTCTGGTTACATCAGCAGTTTTCACTTTGAATCATATATTTTTCCAGTCGTTTCTCACACAATCACTCTCCATCAGACACACACACACACACACACACACACTGCTGGGGGCTTATGGCGTAATCGGTTTCGGCATTCAAACTGCTCTTTCCGTGTTTGTGTGTTGATGCAGATTTATCTGCCTCTGATCTTCATTTTCACCCTCATGTCGGTTTTGGCGAATGAACACAACTCGGTTTAATCCGTCAGACGTCCTGCTGAAGGTCCACAGAGAGCCGGAGACTTTTTACAGCATCAGAAACGATCAATGATCAGTGATCAATATGAAGCACCGGAGGTAAACCAGGACTGATTACATGCAAGTATTTTATAACATGAATGTTTGTTTCAGTGCTACTTTACTTTAGTATTTACGCTTTCCGTCTCTTATATTTCCACATTTCAGTGGAACATATTGACTTTTTATAGAATAAGATTTATTGATAAGCTTATAAATAGCCACTTTTTATAAGTGAAGACATGTAACTTGGTACATTTACTCGAGTATTCCACTTAAGTACAACTTTGACGTATCTCTATCGCCTCTTGAGGTACGAAGCGGTATTACAGGACAGGCCTTATTACAGTTAGCTGGTTAGGATGCTAACTTCAGCAGATATCTCTACAACACAAAAACATCTTCAGCTTAAAAACTGTGACCTTTCCACATTCTGTTTCTCATGTTTGTTCATTTTTAAATATTTTAAACTAGAATGATTAAATATTTCACCTTTAAGTGGGATTTTGTCTGCAGGAGTTTTACATTAAAGTGTTTTTACAGAGTTGAACTGGTGTTTAAGTGAAGGACCTGAGCTCTTCCTCCACCGTGCAGCGACGTGACCGCACTCGATGCAATTGTCTCTTTACAGACAGTGATGCCTGAACTGTTGCCGTGGTAACTCCAGCCCATAAAACCTCCTCTGTAGACACACTCGGCTCAGCTATGTGACCTTTCGCTCCGTGAGCCTGCGTATCTCTTGACCTTGGATGTTTGAAGAGCTTCAGCACAAACGACATGGACGGGAGAAAGTGACCACATGACGCCTGAAAACACTTTAAAGAGACAAAACTTTAAACGTGTCGCTTCTGGACGGAAGAGACCAAGAAGAGATCAATACAACGATGACGTGTCGCTTATCAGAATCAATCAAATAACATAATAAAGTAAAAAAAGTATTGATTAAGATACAATCTTGAAATTAGTCCTCAACTAATTCAGTTCTCTCCTGTTTTAGTTTTGATCAAACCTGCAGCACTGAGCTGTTTTACGTCGTAACTTTGCCTTTTTAAGAAATAAAAAACTAATTTTGTGGCTCGTGTTTAAAGATCGATCTCTTCAGTTGGATCCGGTGAGTTTTGGTCGCCTGATAAAAAATATCGATTCACCATGTGGGTTTTATTTTGCCGAACCAATGAGCAGCAAGTCACACATCGTCCCCATCACGTCATCTTCAGCCCCGTCGGACACAGCGACCTCTAGTGGCTGTTAGCTTAACGTTCGTCATTAAAGAAAAAGTCCAAATTTAAGAGTTATTTTTCCTGTAAGTTCACTTACAACCTGAACAGCCGCATCGATCTCGTCTGCGCTTGCTGACATTTTCGTGGTCGTGTCTTCTGTCATTTTTCTGGCGCTGGTGCAGGAACACAATGTCCCCATTTTTAATCCTCCCCTCAAAGCCCTGATTGGCTCTGTTGGTCCTCCAAATTTGTGGAAGCGGCCGCCAACGAGCACAACAGCAGAGCTTTTTGAATCGGTGAAATAATCAGAGATGTCGGCAGCGATTCAAAGGTCTGGAACCAGA
>JAPZDV010000014.1:2775138-2792638 GCA_029814665.1 Acanthurus lineatus
AACCAGACCTCTGCCAGGGACACACTCTGTTCAGTCAACGTGCGCGTGTGTGTGTGTGAAGACTTCACATGGGAAAATATCACTGAAGGACATCATGTGTTTGTTCTTGAAAATTATCTTCACTCTTACAAACAACTCTTCACAAACAATGAGCCTCCTGAACTTCCATATTTAACCGCCGACGCAGCCGCCATGTTTCTCCAACAGGAAATAGGCAGAAAAAGGAGGGCGGGGTTATTTCACACAAGCTACAACTATCAAATGATGTCTGCAGGCAAATTCACAGGTGATTAAAGTCACAGACGACCTCTGCAATCACTTCAGATGACCAGAAGTTCATAAGTGTGCTGTGAAAAAAAGGCTGAAGTGGAAACAAAATCTGAACTTCGCTGTGTGAAGCAGCTGTCGTCTCCAGATTATTATTATATGTTGTTTTATTTTTAAAATGTATCAGATTAGATGTAAAGTTAATGATGGGAAGAAAACAAACTCAGATCAATGAAGACGCCTTTCAAAGCAAGTATTCAACATCTTATTCAACATCTTATTCAACATCTTATTCAACACATTACAGTGTCATTCTGTGCTGAGGACTTCAGTTTATAAGCTCCTCAAATTCCCAGAATGTGTCTCAATAATCTCTAAAAAGGGGATATTGATGTATATTTTCTATTATTGTTGGACTCCAGTGTTTTTTTTTGTTCCTGACACATTTCAGTTGGTTTTGAGATTTCTAAGCTTTTATCATCATTTAAAGATGATGAGTTACATTTTCAGCATTTCTTTCACAAGAACAAGAACGCTTTTACTCAGCGTGCAAACAAAAGTGAAAGAAAAACAGGCAGAACTCTCTGCAGGTTTATCCAACAGGTCCTCACCCTTTATCCTTGGCGTGAACGTCAGCTCCGTGCTGCAGCAGGAACTGGACCACCGCCAGCCGGTTGTAGCCGGCGGCGAAGTGCAGCGGCGTCGACTGTCGGCCTTCCACGTCTCTGCAGTTTACGTTCTGCGTCGTACAGAGCTTCTGCACAGACAGAGGACAGACAGAGGACAGACAGTCATCCAGCAGTATTTAACTGTTGGCACTCAGTAACTCTGAGGCCTCTGAAGGTCAAGGCTCATTTTGAAGACGATGCAGAAACATTCATCAGATGTTTATCTGTTAAAAATGACTTCAGACACTCGGGTTGATCAGCTTATTCACTCATGAGCGTCTGAAGTAACTTTCATTCTGACAAAAAGTCTGAATGAAGAGATCTTCAAACCCTCAAACACAGTTTGTCAATTATGCTGTTAGTTCTGCTGCCTGACAGGTTTGCAGCCAATCAAACTGCAGTGAATCTGAGCTTCTGAGGGTCTGAGAGGGTTTCTGTTAGTGGAGGCAAACTAGGAAGTAAGCTAGCTCACACTGACATCACTGGGTTCATACATAAACTGAGTGATAAAGTAAAGAGATAAAATCTCTAAGCAGACAGGATGTCCAGTGTGGCTGCCAGAGAGCAAGTTAACCCCCCGGATGAATTTCTTTTGCTACAAACATAAAGTACCTTGACAGTTTCCAGATCTCCTGTTTTGGAGGCTTCCAGCAGCTGTCGATCGACCTCAGAGTTCCCGATCAGAACTCCTTCTGCTGGGACAAACGGACATAAGAGCACAATGATCACAGGTCAGTGACAGCATGTGAGCACAGTTGCTTGAGGTTTTATGCAGTGGAGTCACAGAGGTCTCATGGTGAACGTCTACAGGTCTGATCTGATAACAGTGATTCAGGTCTTTGAACGCAGCGTCTCAGGTTCCTCCACCTTGCAGTATCTCCTGCACGCTCTCATTGCCCAGCTGTGACGGCGAGAATCCCTGCAGCGACGTGAGCAGCGGGTCGCAGCCGGCGCTCAGCAGCAGTCTGCAGGTCTGCAGGTGACCGCAGTGGGCGGCCCGATGCAGCGCCGTCTGACCCAGGTGGTCCACGGCGTTCACCTGGACGGAGGTGACGGATGTCAGTCTCATTCGTCACAAACAGCAACATGTAAACGGTCAGAAACACATCAGCTTGTTCTGTTTGCTGACCTTGGCTTCATGTTTGACCAGCACCTCGATGACGTCGTTGTGGGCTTTCTCTGACGCCAGGTGGAGGGGGGTCATCAGGCTGAGGGGGCACAGTGACATCACAGCAGACTCAGAGACATGGCGATGGTTCTTCTGATGTTTTAAATCATTTCTGATCCCACTCTGATCTCCATGTTCCTGTCTTTGCTGTGAATCTGTTAATCTGTACTCACTCTTTAGTCTTGTCGTTGACATTCGCTCCTTTTCTCAGCAGAAGTTCACACACTTGTTTCCTCTTCAGGTACGGAGAGGCAGACGCACAATGCTGAGGCGTGAAAACACACATCTGCAGTTTTTTCTGTTTATTTTCTTAGTGTTATTACATGAGAAATTAACATAATTTAAAAATGACAAAAACAAAAATCTTCTCTCGACTATACAGTTTTCTTCAGTCAGTCCACTTTTTTTAATCCTTCTTTAAGTCCCTGAGTGCAGAGAGTCTTACCAGCGCGCTCTCCTGAGTCTGCGGGTGTTTGAAATTGATGGTTTCTGGGCTCAGATGCTTCTTGACTCGCACCACGTCGGCCTCTCTGGCCGCCTGCAGCAGGCTGTGACCTCTGAACTCATCTGTCAAAGATCCACCAAGACAAAGGAGTCAAAGACCAGAGTCAACATCCGGAAACAGAACATCATGCAGCAGTGACAACTGGTCTCGCAGGTAAACAGACTCTGAGCTGTCGTATAGACTCCTTAGCTGTTTCAAAGTTATACCATGTGTAGTGGAGTGTAACAGAAGGCTGCTGTCTGTAATTAGAAAAAACTGTGTTTACATTTCTGTTTTAAAAAATAAAAATTGTCCTCTCAGTTTCTACAATAATTTGTTTACTACTGTTATTTTATAACACACATTTATCATCATGTTTCGCTGCCAAAAAGGTGTTTTAACCATGTAGTTAATAAATAAATCAGGTTTTTTTAAATTCACCTTTAAAGGAGCTGTTAGCTGCTCTGAGAGGAAATAGATCAGGAGGTTTGAGAATTAAAAATGTAAGTAAGAATTGTGAAATTCCTGATTTTTCTTTAAGATCTTAGTAAAAATAAAAAAATTGTCGGACTGACATGAAAAAGTTGGTCTAAAGTGTTTGTTTTATAAAAATGGGAAACTTTTAACAAACTGTCTTTTCATCGCTGTAAAATGAGGAGTGTGTGTGTGGACGTACAGGCCAGGCGTTCTTTCAGCTGTGTTGTGGGAGCGAGGTCGATGGAGCTTTTATTGTGACAGTTGAGGAAGGTGGGGTCGGCTCCGTAGCTCAGCAGGAGGGAACACACCTGTACACAAACACAGGTAACGTCAGTGAACACAGAGGCTTGAAGTTTTCCTTCAGTTAGTTTGGTTTAGTGAAGACTAATGAGGCAGCACAGTGACCTCTAGTGGTTAGAACAACTTACAGCAGCTCTTACAGACGAGCAGAAACACCGCAACAACTTTCTGGTTTTCATGGTTTGAGTCTAAAAGGAGCTTATAAACTTTCATACTTTTAATCAGGAGTTCTGCATTAAATGTTGACATTAGTTTAGCTTCGCTGTTACTTAATGATTGTTATTTATTTTTTACATAAGTCAGTTTCATTTGATATTAGTGATCAAATCAGCATGATAAAGCATTTTCTTCCGGACTCAGTCAGACCCTGATCACTGCTCAGAGATTAGACTCCTGCTGGTTTTAAAATGAGACTGGAGGCAGCTCAGACACGACCTGCCGATCAGTTCGTCGCACTGCCGCCGTTATTATTAGCTGAGATGATGTTGAATTTAAAAAGCTTTTTACTGCACCTCAACTCTGTTCTTGGACGCAGCTTCATGAAGAGGAGTGAACTGCCAAAGGTCCATGGCGTTAACACAGGCTCCATGCTGAACACAGAGAGACACTGAGTCAGTTTTAAAACAGGAAAAATGAACGTGTTCAACAACAATCAGGGATCCCTTCGAGCCGCTCTGACTTCCTGTGACACAACATACAGACACGACAGAGAAAACTGAGCAACAATAAACAAACAAACAGCAAACACATAAAGAACATGAAGAAAACTGACCTTCACCAGCAGCTCAGTGACCTCATAGTGGCCGTATGAACAGGCGTTATGAAGAGGAACCAGATCCCTGAGGAACAGAGAACAGCTGGTGTTACTGCTGCGTTGAGTCCTGAAGCTGCTGACTGCTGACACGACCTGCTACCTACACACAGCTCCATCTCACTGTGATGCTTTCAACTAATATCTCTATTTACAGCTAACATTACAGTTAACGGACTTCAACCTGAATCTTTTTCAACCCGATCCAGCCCTTAACCTCCTTACCCCTTGTCTTTGGCGTGCACATCAGCGCCGTGCTGCAGCAACAGCTGGACGGTCTTGACGCGGTTGTAACCGGCGGCCAGATGTAACGGCGTTGACTGAAACAGGAAACCAACAACCAGCTGATGATTACAGTCAACGAACAGGACCCTACCCTACTTATACCAACAACCGAAACCCATTTTATTAACCAAAAACAATAAGCAGAGACGGTGAAGACGTCTCACCTTGCGTCCGTCGCTGGCATGACAGTTGACGTTGAGCGGCGTCAGCAGAGCCATCAGCTTCTCCTCGTTACCGCTCCTGTCGACACATCAGCATCACTTTGAGCCAAAAACACTGAGGGAGTTTTCTAACAACAACTCATGATCGATGCCAATACTCATTAATTCACCGTGTGTTTCTCCATTATTCAATACATCAGTGTTTGGTGTGCTGATAAACACTTAAAAAAGGTTTAAAGGCGGGCAGCAACGTGTTAGCGATGTTTGCAATGTGAGGTTAGCTAACCCAAACTTATCTTAATCCTTTGCTAGAGCTGCTATCACCTTCATTATGTCAATAAAACAGTTTGTTTATGTCAATAACAGGCTTTATTAATAACAGTTACTAATAACAGTTTTTATTCTACGCATCTGAAAACATTAACAAATTTATTTCGCAGAGACTGTTTTGTTGCTAATGTAGGATAGCTAACCTGGCTCATGTTTGGTTCTTCCCGCTAGCAACTGAGTGCCTCTGGCAGTCTGTGTTACGTTAAACGTGACAGTATTTTAAAAAATTTTTTTCGTGTATCACGATTTTTGCTGCTGTCCATCCATGAAAAACTCACCACCCCTTCCAGCTCACTGTCTTTCCCCCCTGTAAGCATCTGTTTGCAGGTTAGCTCCGTTAGCTTCCCTCCGCTAGCTTCCCTCCTTTAGTTCCGTTAGCTTCCCTCCGTTAGCTTCCCCATGTCCGTCCCGTCAGTCAGCCTGCTCCTCGCCATTGCCGGTAATTTATTTATTAAAATTCTTAATATTTCACAGTTATGGTGGATAAAACAAAACCGTATTTATCTCTGTTGTCTTCAAATGCGTCTCTAAGTGAAGTATTTTCACCCGGAAGCCTTTTTTTCTTCCTCTGCCGCCTTCAAGGGAGGCTGGTGGTTTAAATGAGCAGCCACAGCACAACACTGCCCCCTTTTTTTAAAAAAACAGACTCTCCAAATGCACCGAGGCGTCGACTGAGAAAATAAGTCAGTTTGGTGAGTTTTATTCTGTTTCTGCTGAGTTGCAATAAAGTTTTGTTTTATGATGACAAAATGACTTTTTTTTCCAGTGGTCTGGTGGTTTTGTGAGTGCAATTGCTTCTGCTGATTGGTTTCGTCAAACAAAAGGGTCCTACTCTTTAGAAAAGGTCTTTATCTGTAGGAATACTTCAAGCCATTTTGACTCACACTTAAAATAATTAAGTTGGCCTCTGTAGTGGACGGACTGGAGAGCAGCAAATCATCACATTTTCTGTTGCCAGAATAAGAAATGCTTGGCATTTTTGACAATGACGTGATAAATTGATACTTAAAATACTTGCTGGTCAATATGCAGTAAGTTGATTAATTTACTTTTGCTTTAGATCAGATAAATCAAAGCAGTCAGGCTAACTAACAGAAATGGACACTCGTGTACCTTGCACTTTCCAGAAGCTCGTCTTTTCTGTATTCACCTGAAAAACAGTGAAAATCAGACAAATAAAAAACATCTTTGACAAGAACGTTCCAGACAGGTTGCTTTTCATCTTTTACATTTAATTAAACTTCTCAGAGTTTCACACTGAGCCAGGATGAAGGATGAGGTGCCGACAAAAAAACTCACTGAGAGGAATTTAAACACAAAAAGTACAACGTGAAGCTGCTCACCTGTCAGGACGGCTTTAGCAGACGGTTCTGCCAGATCCAGAGCAGTTCGACCGTCTGTGTTCCTGATGGTCGGCTCGGCACCGTGCTGGAGCAACACTGTGCACACACACACATACACACACACACACACACACACACACACACACACACACACACACTGATGAGTCTCCTGGTGTGGCGGGCAAAGTCGATCATTCACTTCGGTGCATGCAGGTGTTTCAGGAGTGTGTTTGTACCTATACACACGTCAATCTTGCCCTTGATCGCCGCCTCGTGAAGTGGCGTGTAGTTCCAGTTGTCTCTGGCGTTTGCGTCCGCACCGTGATGAAGCAACAGACTCACCACCTGCACGAAAACAACAGGACGCAAAACTAAGGAGGTTTCTGAAGATGTGAGGAAAAACACAGTGTTTCACAGGTGGAGGTTGGAGGTGAAGTGTCGTACGTCAGCGTGGCCGAAGGAGCAGGCGTTGTGGAGGGAGATCAGCCCTCCGTCGTCTCTGGCGTGGACGTTGGCTCCGTTCTGGAGGAGGAAGTCCACGACGTCTTTTCGTCCGAACCCTGAAGAGAAAGAAAGAGAGAGTTAACTTGATGATCCTCGGAAGTCTTAGTTCATTCAGAGACTCTGTGCTTCATTATTCATTCACTGTCTGAGCCCTCAGACGTCTTTGTGTCTCATTTTGTTCCCTCGCAATAAATTATTCAGTCAATTTACAGTAAAGCAGAGCTCTGCAGCAGCTAATGAGGCTTCACAGGGAGGAAGCAGCTTTGACATTAAACCATTAACGTCAAGGTGAAGACACCCTTTGTGCATGTACATCGATGTTTTTTAAGGTGGAAACAGATGAACCGTGTCAGGGCTGAAACATTACCTGGTCTGGGATCAGTGAAAGGACTCCAACCCTTGCAAACAGCAGATTCAGGCTGAATTAAATACTTTTCTGACACCGTTGTCAGCAACAAAATGAGCTAATCTATTTGATCCCCTGATGACTTTTCAAAATCTTAAACGACTCTGAGTCAAGAGTTGACTGGTGGAAGTCTGACAGAAAGAGAAAGAGGTCGTCAGCATATAGCCAAAGTCTGCGCTCTCGTCCAGCTCACAGGGGTTTTTATTCTCGTGTTACACAGACGATGAAACAGTGCGAACACGCCAAGCGTCTCACCTGCAGCAAAGTGTAACGGCGTGGACTTCCTCCCCGCCGTGTCCCGGCTGTTCACATTCTCAGCCGTCATCAGTTTACGGACTCGCTCAAGGTCTCCGCTCCGACAGGCCTCGAACAGCTCCCTGCTGGCCTCACCAGCCCCCGAGCCCACGCCGGGCTCCACCACCTCTGCCACCACGGGCCCCGGGGACACGGCCCCGCCCCCGAGACCGGACACACCCGAACATCTCCGGCCGGACAGCATGGACGGCGGCGAGCGGCCTCGTCCCAGTTTCAGGCTGCCGCCTCTGGAGAGTTTGGAGTGCGAGCAGCAGGCGGCAGAACCCCAGAAACCTGCAGCCGCTGAGGCCATGCAGGCCGACGAGCCCCTGCAGGGGGACAGGAACCAGGGCCACAGAGGGTCAGAGGCAAGGGGAATCATGGGTAATCCATAAAACAACAACAGAGGCATCACTGTCCTCTGATGATGGTTTTAGATGGAAACTTAAAGCCTGGAACTCAAACAAACTCTGTCATTTCCTGGAGTTTCTCTGCACTTCTGTTACTTCTGAAATACAAACCTTGAATGTTTTGGAAATATTAACTTCTGAGACATTAACGCACTTTTTCCTCAGCAAGACAACAAATAAGCTTATTTTCAAAATGGTCTTGGTTTTGGTTTAAAAAAGTGAAGAAATGTGTCACTGCAGGAAAACATTTCACATGTTTTTAATCAGAATCATCTTTTTAAAATGATTTTCTATTGATGACTTGAACCAGGAGAGAACACATATTACTGAAACACTATTAAGATAAAAACGCTTTATTCCTGAAATATCTCAAATTCAAACTACTTCTCTTCTTTTGTAGGAAAAAAAGCAGGAAAAGAAAAAGAAAAAACGTATAATTCCAGCCATTTTTATTATTGGATTATCTTATTATTTAAAACAAAATATAAAAAGTATATGAATCCATGAACTGAAAGACTTTACAAGCTATATAATAAAAACACACACGGGAAGCGTGTAAAAGGAATTTTATGGAGAGATTTTCTGAGTGAAAAACACATAATGTGATCGTTACATGCGTTACAAGCTTTAACAGATTACACTGAGGGAGCATCACCGGGACATTATGGGGACGTTGTGACACACAGGAAGGAAAATATCAGAAATCGTGTATCGAGGAGGAAAATCACTCTTCAGATTCCTTCACCATCACAGGAAATCAAAGGAAAACTGCAGAGATTTTAACGAAAATCAGAATATTTCTAATAAAAAGGGCCGAACCGAACAGAAGGCCCGGGGGAACTCACCGTGGAGCCGCGCGCACACCGGGAGACCCTGCAGCGCCTTTACGGCGATATTACGGGAATATTATGGCTGTTTATTGGCCGCCGCTGCATTAAATCCTCCCCGGATGGCAGGCGCACAGTCTCCGGCCCTCCATCATCCTCCGCCGCCGCCTCTCGGAGCGGGATGTCGGGGGGCTGCAGGTGGATCCGGATGCTGCGAAAGAGACGCTGAAACGGATCTGATGCACGGAGACGAGCGCGCTGACGGAGGGAGGAGGGAGAGGAGGGAGGGAGGCCGCTGTTCGGAACAGCCAGCCCACCCTCCACCCCCGACCACAAAAAAATGAGAGTACAGGCACAAAGGGTGGCTTCATTTGTCTGCAAGGCTCCGCCCGAGCGGGTGGAGCTGCAGAGCCAAATATGTGGAGGAAGTAACTAAGTACATTTACTCACATTTACTCACAGTTACTCAAATACTGTAAGATACTGAATGCATCAGTAACGTTGATTATAATCCCATTTAGAAATGAGGCATTCTATATAAGGAATACTTTTACTCTTTGTACTTTAAGTGTATTTTAATATCAATTCTCCTGAAATTTTACTTGAACAAAAGTGTGAATGCAGGAATTTTAAGAGTGTTTCTGTGTTACTTATGTGAATACAAGACTTGAGTACTCCTCATGCTGTTAGTTGATGAAGATGAACTTTCTCTGAACTTTTCTGATCCAGTTCAAACCTGCAGTAATCCAAATGTTCTCTGCACATTCAACTTCGTTCTGGATCAGAAACAGGAGATCGACAGACAGTCGGACTGCAGAGGAAGACTGATGCCGACCTGTCCTCCATTCAGGAGCCACACATGTCCAGAGTCAGGAAGCTAACAGGAATCATCACAATCAACAGGAAACAAACAGGAATCATCACAATCAACAGGAAACAAACAGGAAGATTCACTGCAGGGAAGCTGCTGATGGGCTGATGTTAAAATTATTATCATCATTTTATATATCATGTTTGTTAAAAAACAAAAGCTAATAATGTAATAATGACGTCTGTTGAGGAAAATGTTGGTTTCTCTCCTGCATCATGTGATCAAAGCAACAGTTTGGTGTCAAACTGGTCAAATGTGAAAGAAACCAGCGACAAGATCACAGATCAGCTGGTGTAATTCATGGTCTGTCCACTAGATGGTGCACATTATCCACCACCTGCTCCAGTGAACTGATGGGATTATTTGGACATGAGGTGTAAAACCAAGAAGATAATTAAAGCAACAGATTTTATTTTGATCAGAACATTTGAGCCTAAAATGCAGCTCATTGATGTGTTTAAGGACTCAGCAAAGGTCTGTCGGCCATTTTCTCTGTTTTTCTGACTTCATCAAACCTCTGAAATTCTGCTGGACACAAAAGCTCAAACACACAAAACCTTTTCCCGCCAGAGGGCAAATTTTAGGGGCATTAGAGTTTAAGATGGGCAGCAAATAATACAGTTTAAATCCACATCTGCTGTCTGTTTACCTGCACAAGTTTCAGTTTGATGCACAACTGAGTTTGCATTCAAAAATGATCATAAGAGCAAATATACTGACTTTATTCTCAGGTGCAAACAAAGTTTTAACAAAACAGACACATGAAACAAGAAGATGGAGCTCGAAGCAAAATATTACAGGACAACACTTGGTGTTTGTGTTTTCAGTCATTAGGAACCGAAGAAGAGTTCATCACATGGCTTTGCTGCCTCTGTCCGTCCTGAAGGACTTCAGCTCCTGCTGGGAGGTCGACTGAGTTCCTGAGGTCGACGCCATGTTCTCGTCATCAGCTGCGTCCTTCCTGCAGCAGAGGGCGCGAGGCAGCGAGCTGCAGAGGGCCCTTCTGAACATGGAGCTGGAGAAGATGTAGACGATGGGGTCCAGGGCCGAGTTTAGGAAGTTCAGCCCTAGAGACACGATGGTGAGCTGGGTGAAGGTGTAGAAGGAGGCGCAGTCCCACGGGCGGTACGAGCGGATGACCCACACGCCAATGGTCGTCACCGTGGTGGGCAAGAAACACACCATGAACACAGCCACGATGACGGCACACACTCGCATGGCCTTCCGCACCTTGTCCGGGTTTCCGAACTGCTGCTTCTTCAGGAAGCTGAAGATCCGGATGGAGCAGAACATCAGCATGGCCATGGGGACAACGAACTCCAGCACCGTCAGGATGCGGTGCATGCTGACCAGGATGATGATGCCCCGCGACGCCTCTTTGTAGGAAGTGAAGAAGAAGCACTGCACTCTGTCGCCGCTGCCCTTGATGTGGCTGTAGGCCAACATGGGAACCCGAGGGCTGATCACCAGCAGCCACACGAAGACGGACACGAAGGCAGCCTGCCGCCTGGTCATCCGGTTGAACCTGTGATGAGGGTGAACCACCTGCAGGAAGAGTTCAATGCCATTTACAGAGCGAAAACACACCGAAGAGCTGATGTTGTGATGTTGTTTCCTAAAACAACGTGATGTCCTGCTGCGCTTGGAGCTTTGGTTTCATCTGACAGACGATGGATGTTCTCATCAGATTTTATTCACATTAACAAAGAAAAACCAGTTTCATCCACTGAACTCACTTCAGTTTAGTCAAAACTGAGATGAAGTTGTTTAATGCAGACAAACTCCATCTAAAAGACAATTTACTTCACCTAACCTGCTGCCTGTTGTTTGACTCCACCCACTGAGCTCTGACTCAGGTGTCAGTTACTGAACCTGAAGGTTTGTGAGGCCAAAAAGAGGCCAGAACATCAACGTGTCCTCTCTGCTCACCTTAAAGTAGCGGTAAATCGCCACCACGGTCATGAGAGCGATGCTGGCCGAGCGGTTGGAAAACATCAGGAAGAGGTTGACTCGGCACAAACCATCTCCAAACACCCAGTGGCCCCTGAGCAAGGCATCGATCCTCAGCGGCAGACTCACCAGGGCCAGGAAGTCGGCGATGACCAGGTTGAAGAGGAACAGGTTGTTTGGGTTCCACGACTTCAGCTTGAAGCAGAAAATCCACAGAGCCACCAAGTTTCCCAGCAGCCCCAGCACGACGTCGATGGTGATGACGGGCGGCAGGATGACCCCCTCCAGCTGGATCCCGACCGGAGGGCAGCCGCCGCCTCTGTCACCACCACCAGGGGGCGGGCTTGTCACGTTCCAACCCGAAGTGTTGAAGGCTTCGTTCTGCTCTGACAGCATGTTGTCAGAAAATGTCGTGAAAGTTTTATTGACTCGTTCGACCGCAAACAGATGAGTCAGTTTCAGGAAGACAAACACTGAGATTATTTTAGCTTCTTCTATTAAAAACAGTCGTGGGTTTAAATAACTGAATGATGGTTTATGAAATAATCCACTTCCTCCTTCACCTTCTTCTTTTTCTGTGGGATGAAATCTGGGTTAATAAAGAAACAGATTAATTTGAGTTTGTTCATGAACCAGTTTCACTTCTGCACAGGTCACAAAGGGAGGAAACACGTGACGCACCTGAAGTCCAAAACAGCCACCAACATCTCTCATGTGTAAAAACAGCGAATAAAACAGTAAAACGGACAGGTGTTGATGAAAGTGGTTTATTATGATGAATCCAAAACTCGTTTTAAACACTTTTTTATTGCAGCTTTAAAATACTCTTAAATTAAAGCAGCAAAACTTCATTTAACAAATTTTAAAATTCTGAAAACTCTTAATATTGCACACATAATTTGAAAATATCATGCAGCTTACAGTCTTACAGAATTTAAATATTAATAGGAAGAAATCATAACACCAGACAGGAAATAAACATTTAACAAACCAAATAAACTGATGTTGCTGAATCAAGTGTTTTAATATGTGGAAATGTAAAATAAAAAGTCATTTTCACACACACACACACACACACACACACTCATGTTTAAGTTATTTCAGAAACTCACTGCCGTGAACGTGTGAATCTCCAGAAGTCGTCAGTCCGTCATCTTTCAGTCCTTCAGAGGGACGAATGGAGGGACGTTTGACCTCCATCCCTCATTTATGTCCCTCAGCAGGAAGTTCCTGTGTGGTCAACTTTCATCAACACTGTCGTCAAGCCGTCACCACACACACACACACACACACACACACACACACACACACACACACGAGTCCGGGTACAGGAAGAAAGAAACGGTCTGTAACATCTGAGGACATTAATGAAGCTCATTTCACAACGACTGCAGCTCTATTTTTAGAAACTGAAGAGTCATCATTGACCGTCAAATATGAGTCATAAAATTATAAAAAATCCAAAATATGATCAACTTATTCAATATTTCCTTAAAAGAATCAGCAAATCACAAAGAGAGAGAATGATTATTATGGATTCAAGTTAAGAAATCAGTTCCTTATATTTTATTAACGTTGGCACAGCAGGTAAAGTTTGTATCGCTAACGATAGTTTATTTGAATTTTCCTCTTTGTTAAATAAAAAATATTTCATTTTTTAATCATTGTGAAGTTGAATGCGAAGCTAAAGTGATAAAAAATCAGTGACTTTTACTGTTAAAACTTAAAGTCATCACAAAAAAACAACAGTCAGCTGAAATGTGAAAACTCACTCACGTTAGCCGCTAACTTTAGCCACAATGAGGCTAATATTCAACTAAAACTCTCAGCAATGAGAAGTTTTATATTTAGCTGTAAAAACAGAATAATATTTAGCTAAATACATAACTAAGCAGCTGAGACAGAGACTCGGTTTAATGACACATTTTATGTGAACAAATCTTTATTATTTTCTCAGTTTCACTTTGACTTCAGAACAAATGACTTGAAGAACCAAATAAAAGCTCCATTTGTTCTGTTTTTAGGTCAAAAGTGGCCACACTTCCTGTTATTCTCCTGCAGACATGTTTAATGCCTCATCACCAGGGTGCAGCAGGTCAAAGAGGAAAATTTCCCTTTCTGGTTACAAATGTACAAATGATAGAGGAAGTTTTGAAATCACAAGAATGCCGTCGTTGCTGCCATGACGCGTCAGCACATTGTTCAGATTTTTCCACAGCTGGTTTGTGTGTCTCCATTTCATATATTTATATTTATCTGATATTTCTGGTTTTGATGAAAGTTGGAGACATTTTGCTTCATGTCAGTGCACAACTCCACAAAATATACAACAAATAAATAGTTGTTAAGAGAAATTTCAATGTGAAAATGATTTTATTTTGTGAATCTGAGTAAAAATCAGATTGAAGTTGTGATATTGTTACTCTGAATTAAACTGAGATTTGAATATTTCTTCCTCACTGATTTATGCTGATAGGACTCATTTAAATGTTGGTTTTATCGTCCTTAAAGGGAAGATGTGTGACATAACATCTGAATCAACATGAACATGTTAAAGGTACATTTTTATTGTCCAGACAGAGTTTCTTCTCTTGTTTCAGGTGGTTCTGATCATGTTTGTGTAGTTCGAGGTGTAGCTTCGTGATTGGCAGGTGGGCGGGGCCTTGATGCACAGACTCCGCCTCCAGACGATGTCATCAGATTAAGATTGGCAGCTGGACTCTTGTTTTTATTTTAACACAGATGGAGGAAGGAGACACTTTGTGTATGTTCACAGTCAAAGAAGCAGCAGAGTTCAGGGAGCTCGGGTGATATGCTGCCCCCTATCTGCAGCCCCTGGAACATCAGGTCAAGACATTTCTGACTGCTAAAGCTGCTGCAGCTCTCACTTTCTCCCCCTTTCCTTTCTGCCTCCCCTGTTTCCCTCCCATCTGTCTTTTTTAATCTCACAAACGTTTCGCAGCGATGCTTCTCTGCTGTGAACTCAGTCAGACAGAAGGAGAGTTTCAGCCTTTCTGAGCTGAATTCAGCCGTCGGCTTGTTTGATGCTTAAAGCATCAGTGCAGATTCCCTCTGTGTCGTGTTTCCAGGTTATTTATCTTTTCAAAATGCGTCTCTGAGACTCCAGAGAGGAAACATCCGAGCCGTTTAAGCTCCTTTCACTGTTTTTACCTGTAATTCTCTAATCTTGCAGCTGAAGAAAGGAGTCGTCTGCAGAAAAAAGTCTCTGTAGTTTGAAGTGTCATCTTCTGTGACTCTTGTGCTTGTGTGAGTGTGTATGTGTGTGTGTCCTTGCACATGCTCCTGTGTGTGTGTGTGAGTGTGTGTGTGTGTGTGTGTGTGTGTGTGTGTGTGACGGAGGGGTATCAGCATGGATTAGTGAGTAAAGGTAAGCGTGTGTCTCTGCCTGTCTGGGCGGATTTCCATCCCTCTCCTCTTCACTGCGGTCACACACACACACACACACACACTCACACACCAACCGACCTGGTTTGAACTGCTGTTGCCGTCTCCTCTCATCCCGTCTCCTCCTCCGAACCGCCGGCTGCTGCATCATGGCGCCGTAACACTTTGCATGCGCGTGTGTTTGTGTGTGATTGGTTGGTTGTTTTTTTTTGTTGTGGAGCGGCGTGCGATGCCATTACTCCCTCAGGACGAGGAGCGTCTCGATGTGCTGTCTCTTCTCTACTGGTGAGCTGATTCCCCTTCTGCACCTCCTTCCTTTCCTCCTCTCCTTCCTATCTTTCTTCCTTCTCTCCTTTTTTGAAACTCGTCTCCTTAAGGTGGTTTACAGCTTCTGTGTTTCTGCATGATCTTCAGCTGCTGCTGTGGTTCATGAGGGTCACAGACTTCAGAGGAGAAACAGGTTTACAGTCGGACTTTGAGTCCACATGCATGTGAGAGCAGATGATCTTTAGGACCTTTAAGACCTTTAAGACTTTTAAAGAATTTTAACATTTTGTTGAGGAGAGCTGAAACTTTTAGTCTATTAAAAAATTTTGTCATTCTTCATTTATGATGACTGATCAGTAGTTTAACTCGATCTTGAAGTAAATTAGCAAACATGCTTCGGTTTGTTGGAAAACATCAGCATCAATGCAAAAACCTTAAATTTAGGCCGTTAAACAAGAGATTTGTGTTTGTGTGTAATTATTCACCTTTTAATAGATAACAAAGATAATCAATAGACATTTTAATTAACTGAAATAATGGCTACTTTCAGCCCTGATGTTAGGAAGTCTGTGTCCTTCTGAGTCACTGAAGAATAAATTTGAATATATTTTAAATAAATGATTCTTAATGTTGAAGCGTCCCTGTAATGTTGCAGTAAACGTGGGGATGATTACAGCTTTTTTATTTACTGTTCCTTAATATAAAACAACATGTTGTCTATAATTTGTTCATTCATGTGTTTAATTTATTATCTGAATGTGTAAAGTAACTAAAACTGTCTAAATAAATGTAGTGGAGTAAATACTGCAACATTTGCCCCTGAAATGAGGTAAAAATACCCAGTTAAAAGAACCGAACCTGCAGCTTAAAAGTGAGTACATTTACTTAGTTACCTTCCAGCACTGGGTGTAATTTATGGAATTGAATGGAGAGTAAAGCAGACATGCAGTAAACTGGCTTTAGCTGAAAGATGAGCCGTCGATCGGCTCTCAGGCGATTGATCTTTTCTCGTGTGATCATGTGATCCTGTTTACGTGAAGCTGCAGCTTCTGTGACTCATCGCCATGAAAACATCTGCTGAGACTCGTTTGATTTTTTCTCTCTTGTTTTTGTGCTTCTTGTGTTTATTTGACATTTGAACATCTGGGGAGGGAAAGCAAACAGACAGGAGGAGATTAAATATGTAAACACCGAACCGTTCTCTCCACAGGGGGCACCGATGAGTCACGACGTCTGAGCAAAAACTCATTTCAACACAAAACTACAGAACAAACTGGTGCAGCCGTAGCCTCATTGTCTCAGATTGAGTTTGTTTGACTGATGAAATCTCTCCAGTAAAATCCAGTTGAAACACTTATAGCTCATAAAAGATTAAGGTGGATGTTTAATTGAGATTGTTTTGTCAGATTTCTCTTCCAAAAGTTGAACTTTCACACTTTTCCTTCTTCATGTGTTTAATGTCAAATAAATTAAACCTCAGAGACTCAGATGGTCTGATTGGAGGAGAGACTCAACACAAAGGTCCCACAGTCTGAACCCTGAGTCAGCTGCTTTCAGCTGCTATCATCGATATTCACAAAGGATCACATGACCACCTGACGTTGAGATGAACAGAACAGCAGCAGATGAACAGATAAAACATATAAAAAGTCTCTGAAGAGCAGAAGTTTCCACAGGAGGAGACCAAACACAGAGCCAGCAGACAGAGAACATGGCTGATGTTCGTTAACACGTAATTCACCTGCTGCAGGTGTAAAGTGTCTCCTGTCAGACTGGTTTAAATCACTGCAGGCGGTGTGAAGCTGAGGGCAGAGTGTCAGAGTGCTGAGTGCTGCTTCATGCTGCTTCATGCTGACCTGGCGTCGCTGTGTTCCCACCTGTCATGTTAATCACCTGGGGCAGGTAGTGCAGATTATCAGGTATTAAGTGATCAGTTTAATTGCTCCCTCGTGTTCCTGCTTTCGGCTTCGCTGCACGTTGTCGACTGTTTGTGGGGCAGAAAGAGCTGCTGCTGCCTTCAGGTGCTGCATGTAAAAACTTTGTTTAATATTCCACAAGCAACAGTGACGAGCTGGATTCAGGTAAACTGGTCACTGATTCCCGTCAAAGAACCAGCTTTCTGAGGTTTGTTCAGGTTCTTGTATCGAGGATCAAACTGATACTCAGTGTATCAGCGTGCTAATTACCTTCAAATCCTGGATTCAAAAATCTAAAAAAAAAAAGTAAAGAAGTTTTGTTAGCTAGTTTACTTGGAACATGGAAATTGAATCAA
>JAPZDV010000014.1:2803285-2815274 GCA_029814665.1 Acanthurus lineatus
CACACACACACATGCACACACATGGACACACACATGGACACACACACACATGCACACACACACACACACACACAGGCTCACCAGTCTTGTCTCGGTCCGAACTCCACTGACAGACTCACTTCTTCTCGTCTGTCACATGCAAACTCAGTCTGCACATAAAAAACTGCCCGTAAACATCAGAAATCAGAGAAAAATGTGTAAACTGCAGCAGATGCAGATTGTTTTCATGGAGATTCATGTTTCAGTGGCTCTGATCTGAATCATGTTTCAGTGGCTCAGATCTGAATCAGGATGATGAGACTCCTTCATCTGTCACGCTGTGATGAGTGTCGGTCAGTTTTGGCCGCTCTGGGCCTCCGTAGTTCCTCTCGCTGTGAGTCTGTTTTGCTCCGTTTGTCTTTTTCTTGGAATTGTTGAATTTAAAAATGGCACGAAGCCCTGCTGGGAAAAGTGAGGGTAGCAGATGGACGGCTCTCACTGCGTGTGTGTGTGTGTGTGTGTGTGTGTGTGTGTGTGTGTTTGTCCACAGTGTGTGCTTTCACAGTGTTTTTTCTTAAATAACACATTTTGTGTGTCCTTCATGTGTGTCCCTTCAGCTCTCACCACATATGACAGCACCACGGGAGGAGACACGAGGCTGCCAGAGTCTCTCCTGTCTGCTTCCCTTTCTGCTGCGCGTGTGTGCGTGTGTGTGCGTGTGTGTGTGTGTCAGGATAAAGCTCACTCCTCCATCAGAGCGCCTCACTCGCTCATATGTGTGATTGTAATGAGAGAAAACACTGAGTTGTTGTTTAGAAACAAACATCCTGCTGATTTTTGCAGAAAACTGAAGAATTTTTTTGCCACAGTTTTTGATTTGCGGCTGAACTTCCTGCCGCGTCACATGACCTTCATCAAATGACACTGAGTTGTTCCTGAGTACTTGAAGTACTCAGAGTAATGAGAGGGAGGTAACTGTACTGTAGTTACTTTGTATGGAGTGAGTAAACACACATCTTTGTTGCCAAAAGTATGTGGACGCCCAAACGCTGCCCCCTTATGTGAGTTTAAAGGGGTCGCTGTGACATAACGTGCTGGTTTCAGACCTTCATCCAGATGTGGAGCCTCACTGAGCTGCAGCTCTGATGCAGGTGATCCGGTCTGACTCCAGATCTTTGGTTTAGATCTGAACTCAGACAAACTGAAGCTGCTGTGACTCGTGTTGAAAGAGGAAAGACTGCCGAAGAGCCGAGCGTTGTTGTGTGTGTTGTTGTGTGTTGTTGTGTAAAACGTCGCTGCGTCCTGCAGCTGCAGATGTTTCTGCCTCTGTGGCGTAAAAGTGCCGAGTCATTCTGCGTCTCCCAGGTTCAAAGCTCATGACTCATTGTGTTGGAAAAGCCTCGTTGTCTTTCACCACCTGAGGGTCAGTTTACCGTCTGATGGGAGCTCCGGTGTTTGTGTCGGCGCCGAGCAGGTCGAGTTACTGGTTTCCAGTGTTGCTTCAGTACTGGGAGTGGTTGCTTCCCAGTCAAGAGGGGTTGCAGCGTCTTGTCTTTCACCACCCTGACGGTTACATAACTTCCACTGCTTTCCCTCCCGGCCTCTCAGGCAGCCCGGAGATAAACTGGAGCTTTGTGGAAACCAGATGGACGGAGTCACGGCAGAAAAAAGAGGTCAAATCAAACATTTAAACAGTTTTTATCCCTAAAAAACGCAGATATTTAACACTTTAACCCTTAAAAACGCTGATATTTCAGATGAATCCTGATGAAAAAACAGCAGATAATGAAACATTTTAAAACCATCACAGTTTCATCATCAGGTTTGTGAAAGAGACTCTGACCACATCTTTACACACATAAACACACACACACACACACTCACACACACACATGCACTCTCTCACACACACACACACACACACACACACACACACACCTCGTGGTCAAACACTAATGAAATTATTGCCGCTGGTTTACAGATAATCGATGATGAGAAGAAGAGAAACACTGTTCTCTTCTCTGATTGGCTGATCTGCTGCTTGTCTTTGTTCTCTTTCTTGGTGAAATAAAGTTTAGTGTTTTTTTAATGTTGTTTGGGACAAAAATGATCTGAAGATGTAACCAAAGACTCTAATAACCAGTTAACTAGAAAAAAACAAAAGATGAGATTAATTTAAAACAAAGACATTGAAGTCGACTGAAACAAAAAAGTAAAACTAGGTCTGAAAAACAGCCGACTCGTGTGAATTACATAAAAGCTGATGCATCAAAAGGAATCAAAAACAGGTTCAAATAAACAGGAAGCGTGTTTGGTTTTTGTCATCGTGGTCGAAGCTGCATGAGGAGGCTCTGAGTGTGTTTACTGAGTCTGAGACGAGTCAGCGAGTCGTCACAGCTTCTTCTTCTTCTTCATCCTGATGAAGAGTCCACGGCGACACTGAGCCTGAACACCTGAAGCAGCAAAAACCAAACTGAATCCTTAAATTAAAGAGTAAATATTGAGAAAAGTGTGATGACGGAGAGTTTCTGTGGTCAGGAGGAACCTCTGCGGTGAGCTGCGGCAGGAATGTGCTGCTTATGTAACAGGCTGCTCTGAAGTCTGGGCCCCTCACGCTCGCTCGCTCAGGGTGAAACAATGATTTCACAGGCAGAGGAACTTCCAGAAACCAGCCTCAAAGACCCGGAGTGGAACCTGTCCACCGACTGAACCGACTGCTGCGACCTGCCGACCGGCTGACCGGCTGACCGGCTGGTTTCTAACCTTCAGCTGAGAAGCAGCAGACAGTTTTCAGAGTGTTTCCACAGACGTCAGTGTGTCTGTCTGTAAGCAGCACTGCTCAAATGTCTCCGCTGATCCTCAGACTTCTCATGTAGCGCCACCATCAGGTCACCTTTTGACCAAACACCTGCAGAGCTGATGACTTTCCCATCAGCCTCGGCTGGAGTTCAGCGGTTCAGCTTTGGAGGAAAAAGCAGGTTGACTCGGCAGGAATTAAACACATCAGTCTTTCCTGGTGTGGTTTCCCAGCCGACGCCGCTGCCCAAACGCCGGTGACCTTTTCAGAGTCAGAAATATGCAGCGAGGTGACAGGTCGGGCGTCGCCCGCCGGGACTCGGCTGCTCGGCCTGCTGATCCAGCAGAAGCTGCCTGAGGCCGAAGCACCGAGCTTCATCACGCTGACTCGCTCTGACAGCAAGAATTCAGAGCCATGAATGCAGCATCTTGAAAGATTTATGAGGGTTAAGAGGCTTCGAGTGGGTCCTGAACGCACCACCGGGGCCTGCTGACGCTCTGCTGAGGAATCTGTCACATGTCGAGCTGTAGAGATGAATCTCTCCTTTCTTCTGTCCTCCTTCCTCTTCTCCTCTTCTCCTCTTCCTCCTCCTCCTGCTGCAGGAGGTGAAACTGGGAGCGGAGGAGAGCCGGGCTCTGAGGACTCGGATCCAGCTGGCCGAGGCGGCGCAGAAACAGGCCCGAGGGATGGAGATGGACTACGAGGAGGTGATCCACCTGCTGGAGGCGGAGATCGCCGAGCTGAAGACTCAGAGGGTGGAGCAACCGGCGTCGGCCAATAAGGTGACGACACAAACGCTGCAGACGCTCTGACGCTCACAGCGAGAAAGAACTCTGTTAGATCTGCATCTTCAGCTCAGTTTGGTTCAAACATCTGAAACAAAAAGAGCAGAAGTGTCTCTTCATTACCTCCTCTGTTGTCTCCTCCGTTGCCTCCTCCGTTGTCTCCTCTTTTGTCTCCTCTGTCCTCTCCTCTGTTGTCTCCTCTGTTGTCTCCTATGTTGTCTCCTCCTTTGCCTCCTCTGTCCTCTCCTCCGTTGTCTCCTCCTTTGCCTCCTCTCTTGCCTCCTCTGTCCTCTCCTCCGTTGCCTCCTCTCTTGCCTCCTCTGTGATGGTTTCCCAGCATCCCTCTCTGACTCCGGTCCCTCGGCCCCCCCCTCCTGGTTTTCTTTCCTCTTCCATCATCAGCAGTGAATCTGGGTCAGTGTTATGCTCCGTCTTATTCACTCGTGGGTTATTTTTATAGAAATCTGGCTAGCAACCTGCGGGTCAGCGCCGGCAGGCTGGCTGCTGCCGGCGAGCAGACGAGCCGAGGCGACGCCGCAGGAATCAGATCTGTGGAGAGAAAGAAGCGACTGGCTGGAAATATTATGACACGTTTAAAACAAAGCACTGACTCAGGCTGCTCTCCAAACTGCAGAGGGGAGTCCTTCATCTGACTCTGTCACAATATTATGTCTGCAGTCAGCAGATTGTAGATGTGAAACCTCAAGGAAATGTTTTATTTGTGACGGCTGAGGTTCCTGTTTCCTCTGCAGGTTCATGCGTCCGGTCTCACCGTGAGAAACCAGGTTAACTGGTTCCAAACAGACTCTTTCAGCGGCACCTGAAGAAACTTTCATATCATTTAACCTGCCATCATTGGTGTTAAAGTCACAATAAAGCTGCAGCTTTTAAAATTCTTTCCCCTCCACATTCATCGACTCAGTTACTGTAAAACATTTACAGTTTCATATCAAACAGAAAACCAGTGAAACTTTAAAACAAAAGTTGGAGACCAGTGAGGAACATCGTGACCTGACGTCTCTGTTCTCGTGGCAGGAGGAGATGGACGAGCTGAAGAAGAGGGTGGCCGTCTTGGAGTGTCAACTACGGAAGAGCGAGGCGGCCAAAAAGGGCTTTGAGATGTCAACGGGGAAGCTGCTGAGCTTTGTGGAGGTAAAGAGTCAAACATGAGGAGGAGTCTGAACTCTCTGTCTGTAAATCTCGTGTTCAGACTCAAAGCAGCAGCCAATGAACACGAGCTTTGTTTGTGTGTCACAGTCTGAGCTGTTTACAGGTGTTTCACCTGCACGCTGACCATCTGTGCTGAAAACTCGTCTGCTTCAGTAAAACAAAAAGGATTTGATGCAGATGTGAGCTTTAAAAGAACATTTTACTGTCAGTGGAAGAGATTTTCCACTTTTCAGCAGAACAAGAGTTCATAAAAAATCTTCAGAGAAGCTCGAAAGAAAAACAACATGAAGCAAAAAACATCAGTCACCTTTTTTTTGTTTTTCTGCAGAACGTTCAAGAGTTTCTGCTCGAGAGCCACGGACCGACCAAAAGCTACAGGTACCGTGTGTGTGAGTGTGTGAGTGTGTGTGAGTGTGTGTGTCGGTGTGTATGTGTGTGTGAGTGTGTGCGTGTGTGGCAGTGTGTGTGGCAGTGTGTGTGTGATTAGTTGACAGCCTGCTGTTCATTAGCAACATGGTGGCGATGCTAATGAGTCAGATTTGGTGAGTGCAAGCTGCTAAACTGGTTGCCGTTAGCAACCACTGGCTCTGCACTTCCTGTGTGTGTGTGTGTGTGTGTGTGTATGTGTGTGTGTATGTGTGTGCGTGTGTTTGTGTGTTTTCCAGACATTTCAATGTGTGTGTTTTCAATGAGCATGTGTGTTTATGTGTGTGCAGCTTTTTGTTTATAAGTGACTAGTGTGTATACGGTGATGGGGTTACGTGTGTTTGTGTGTGTGTGTGTGCGTGTGTGTGTGTGTGATTGTCAGACCGTGACTCGATCACTGGAGTCACATAATGAGGGATCCTGCAGAGAGCGGAGCCCATTAGCCCAGTTAACACACACTCACACACTCCTCGGTGCAGCTCGGCCCACTTCAGCTCAGGTAGGGCGGCGGTGAGCTCCTGTTAATGGCCGCCCGCAGTGTGCAGCCGCGTTACAAAACATCTCGACCTGCAGAGGAGCTGAGGTCACCGTGAGACACTCGAACATCTGATCACCTTCAGCTCTGAAGAAGAAGAAGAAGAAGAAGAAGAAGAAGAAGAAGATGAAGAAGTTCAAACCTCGACAGGTCGACACACTCAAACTGACCGAAGACGTGAGAGACCAAGTATCACTTTAATGTGTCAGTGCACACACACATGCACACACACACACACACACGCACACACACAGTAACGTCTTATCAGAGGTGTGTGTGTGTTTGTGTGAAGGAGAAAATCTGAACTCGTTCTGTTGAAAACAAAACTGGCCTGAATCCTTCAGCATGTCGACCTTCACTGACCTTCATCCCTGATCTTTCTCTTTTTTCTTTCTTCCCTCGTTCTCTCTGTCCTCCTTTATGTCACGTTTGTGTTTTTAATTTTTCTTCCATTATCTTTCCTGTTTCCTCTTCCTTCTTCCTTTCTTTCTCTCATCTTATTCCTTATTTACTCTCCTTGTTCTGTCTCCTCCATTCTTTTTCAGTCTTCTCTACCTCCTCTACATTCATTTATTTAAAAAAGGTTTGTGTGTGTGTGAGTGTGTGTTAGTGTGTTAGTGTGTGTGTGTGTGTGAGTGTGTGAGTATGTGTGAGTGTGTGTGAGTGTGTGTGTGCGATGTCGCTTCCCCTGTTTTTTCTCTTCATCTCGATCTTTGTGAAACATGAACTCGTGTCACAAATGTCGGCTTGTGTAAGTCTGATTCTGTAAATCGGGTCAATCGGTCGTGTTACTGACTCGCTCTCCGGTTGGACCTCCTGCCACGTCTCTTTTCTTCCAGTCCGGGTCAGTGGGACACCTCCACCTGTCTTTCATAACTGCAGGACCCCCTGGTTGTGTTTTTTCTCTCTTTTTTTCACCTGTTCCTCTTTTTCTAGGCCACTTGTCAGATCGAATGTGTGCCGTCGGTGTGTTTGCTTCCTTGAGAGCGGCAGAAACGAAGTGTTGTTCTGCTCATTAACTCCCCGTTTATGAGAACATCTCTCTCATTAGACCCGTCAGTCCTCCTCACGTCGGAGATGAAGGACGAGGTCAAGGGTCAGATCTGTGATCAGCTGCAGCCATGGCGACGTGGTCACTGCAGCGGCTTCACAAACTGTTTTCAGCTCGTTCACACAGCTGGAGGTGTGACAAACCGGCGTTAACAGCAGCTTCATCAGTGTTCAGAGACGAGTCGAGTCCGAGGAGAAGCTCGTCAGCTCAACACGACACAGCTTGTATTTAAAAACACGGCAGATTTGTGTTCTGCAGTGAAACAGATTTATCAGTTTTCTGCTCAAAAACAAACACAGATTGAAAACATGCTTTGTGCTGATCGATCGATCAAATATTGATTATTAGAGTTTGACTCCACTTGTGTCACAGTGTTTTTTTTCTTCCTGCAGCTCTGGAGACGTTAAAGTCGGGGCGGCGGCTCAAAGCGCCCCCCCTCGTTACAAGAAGAGCCCGTGGACGTCGGCCACGCTGGCTCAGGAGGCGAAGGAGCTCACACGGACCGTCAGAGCCATCCTGGAGGTCGACTGTAAGTGAGCTCAGCTCTCTGCTCGCCTCCTCGCATGCAGCGCCGCATGCCGTCCTCCTCCTCTCTGTGTCTGTGCTGCCCTGCATGCGACTCCCATCGGATGAAACCCAACTGATCCTGCCAACCTGCTGTTGTGAGCAACTGTCCTCCCCGTTTCAGTGCTGACCTTCTAGAGGACCCGACCGTAGGAGACAAAGGCAGCGAGACTCTGAGACGTCAGCAGGAAACCAACAGCCAACCGTGAACCTGAACTCCTCCTTCCTGAACCTCCTCATCTCCTCAGTAGCTGCTAGCAGTGGACTCGACTCTAAACTCTGCATGAAACACTGTTTTTGTTTCCGTCAGGCTCATTTATCTCTGCACATTTACTCAAACCGGGGCTGAACTCCAGTGTTTTCACCTGATCAACAGTTAGCTTACAGAACTAAACACATGCAGGTTTTAAAGATGCTTGTTACTCAAACAGCAGTTTTGAAAACTTCATCACAGTCAGTTCATCTGTTCAGAGAGTAAGAACACGTTCCTGCAGGTTAAAACACTGGAAGAAAACCACAGTGAAGCTGATGGACTCCATGAATGTTTGAATACTTTGCTCGAGTGAAACAGTCTGACCTGTCTGCTGAATCTGCAGCTCGCAAACCTGACAGAGCGACAGCAGACCGCCTCACAAGCAGAGGACGTTCCTGCTGTTTACTAGCCTGTTAGCTTTGTGTTTGCTGCCGGATGTGAGACACAAGTCCATGAGAGGACGATGAAACGTGTCAAACTTGGTCAAATCCCGTCTGAAGTGAGCAAAGCACGAAACGTTGGTGTCGTTCATCAGCTCGTCATCCAACTTCTGTCTGTTTAGCATCAATAAATATCCTCATTTAACGAGCAATAAGAAACAATATGCAACTTTAACGTCACAGTGTCACGTTTACCTCAGCAATAACTCCTCGTCCCACAGAGTCAGTGCAGTTAGATAGGAACTGTCTGTCTGTCTGTCTGTCTGTCTGTCTGTCTGTCTATCTGTCTGTCTGTCTGCCTGTCTGTCTGTCTGTCTGTCTGTCTGTGGTTTACTCATTGTGTAGCTTTGTGTTTGAGTGGCTGGACGCTCGTGTTTTTAGTAGATTAGCCAGCAAATCAAAGCTGAGAAACATCATCAAACAGCACAGAAAGAGAAAACCTGAAAACCTGAAGACCTCGTTCAGGTCGGACAGGATGAAGGAAGCCTGTGAGGGACAGTTTCAGCCGCATGTTCAGAAAAACAAACTGTCACAAGTTGATTTAAGCTCAAACTGTGAAATTCTCACTTTAATTCCTCCATGATTTCACAGACTGCAGCAGCAGGAAGGTTTCCGTTCAGTCGGCCTGTTAGATCAAATGGGCAGTGATTGATTTTTGATGTCAGGGTTTAATTCGGAGGAGCTGGCGGTATGACGCACTCCCAGCAAATACACAGAGCCCTGGTTCATTACAGGGCGCTGACGGGGAGTTCAGGGATCCTGGGAGTTTGAACCATTAGCAGCAGATTGATGGTGTGGGTCGAGTCTGAGGCTGTGAAGCAAAGACACGGTGAACATGTGGATGGAAACTCAGTGAGAATCCAAAGCAAACACACAGAAAGTCAGCTGGTCCGACGTTTCATCGACCCGATGGGCCTGAAAGCAGCTTTTCTTATAGTTCACGTACATGAGGGAGTTTTCTTTCCACATTCAGATCATTTTCAGTGATGTGGAAGCTTCTTTTAAAACACTGATGACAGCTTTTATAATTTAGCTTATATAAAATATAAGTAATTGTTCTAATTGAAAGAGCAAGAAAGCTGAAAGAGACACTCGTTAGTGATTATAGCCTGTAATCTGTGTTATGAAAGCTCAGAGAGATGCATTATTTAACAGAACACTGTGAGAAATGAGAGCAGCGCTGGTGGAAAATGAATGATATGCAGTAAGTGAGGAACTGTGTGTGACAGTGTGCAGACGTACAGCTGACTATGAGCTGCTAACAAGGCTTAGCATTTATCCGGACGGCATGGGACGGATGGACACGAGGTTTTCTTACACAGGAGGAGACGAACCTCATGCGTCTCATTTAATGCTGAGCTCACAAGCAGGCCTGAATAATTGAGAATTTGTCACAGGAAGCTTTTAACACAGTTTATAAAGTTTCCTCTCATTGAACGGTTTTTAGACAGAGTCTGGTGCCTCTTTGTACAAAAAAGGACATTTAATGTGAATAAAACTTCTTTCATGAATCAAGAGCGAATGATTAAACCAAAAGAAGCAGGAAGTTTAGAGCAGCGTTCGTGTTTAAAAGATGAAATCTGCTGACTTTAACACTCTCACATTCAGGTTCATTCGTGCCGTAAAATCTCACAGGCTGTGTTTTGTGAAATGACGTTGAAGGTTGTCCAACAGCGTTTGTATTCAGCAGGCAGGAGGTGTTTTTTTTTTTTTCTCGACACAATCACCTAATCTGCCTCCATCAGTGGGAGGACGTGGGTGCAGTTACATAATTAACAGCAGTGATTCAGAGTCCCATCATTCACAAAGTCCCGTCAGAGGCAACAAGACGAGGATTAAAACAAACAGAGTCTCAGCTCACAGAAAGTAGGTCAGTCTGATCCAGGTCTCACAGCGTGTGTGCGTCTGCTCTGAGCGTGTGTGTGTGTGTGTGTGTGTGTGAGTGTGTGTGAGAGTGACACAATCACCTTAAGCTCGTCTTCATCACGGCCTTGTTGCCTGGATACGTGTTCTGCTTTCAAACCGTAAAGTCTGTGACTGTAGGAACCTTTGTCTCCTTCATTCACGGCCAGTTAATATGATCAGGAGCACATCCAGCTGCCCACACACACACACACACACACACACACACACACACACACACACACACACACTCTTTTCCCCACACATTTCTTGATAAACACTCAGCATTGAGGCTTTACACTGTTTCACACACACACACACACACTCACATCCGGTTCATCCTTTCAAGAAGCGACTTGGACACGGTTGCCATGACGACAGTGTTTCTCTCCGGACTCACACACACACACACACACACACTGTATGCTGAGCAGCTCCGGTCTGGGTGAGGAAAGCTGTCTGGGTTTGAGGTTTTTGCTCCGGTGAACGCGCTCGCTCGCTCGGCGTCGTCGCTGACGTGTTCGGACCCGAGGCGGCTTCATGTTACACAATAAAAACCTGCGAAGTCGCTGCTTTCAGCTGCAGCTTCGACTAAAAACCTCCGACTGACTCATCACTCACAAGAAACCAGGAGATAAAGCTCCTTAATGTGACCTTTAAAGGCTTTCTGATCTTTACTGCGAGTAGAAACAGAGTTTCACGTTGGCGTTAAAGGAAACTCGACCTGAATGCTGAGAGCAAAAATACAAGATTATTATTTATTAGATTAGAGGAACAAATTACAGGCTGGATCACCGGATTACTGATCAGTTTTACAGAGAGAGAGAAAGAGGAGATTTTATTTTTCTAATAGTTTGATGGTGAACGCCAGCTGGATGTGTGTGAGACAAACAGGTACAAAGTGTTTGTGACTGTGTTTTTGCAAAAGTTGCAAATAAAGTTTTTCCTCTGCAGTGAAAAGTTTGTTTGCTCCCTTTGACTCTCCGTTAGCAGAAAAAACAAAAGAACCCAGAAAAAACTGACCACAAAGTTCAGCCAGCAGGTTTTCACGTCTCATGACCTTCAGAACAGAGTTAATTATTGTGCATTAAAATATCCGACAGTTCACTGAGACACAACAACATGACGAGATCCGAAATCTACAAACACATCTGGTCTCATAGCATCACATCCGAATAACAACAATATATGAAAATGAACAATTAATTAGCAAATGTGTTAATGCTTTTATTAATAACTTCATTTTTCATTGATTACAATCTAAATCTGTTTATTTCAGTTTGAACAAGTCGATCAATAATGAACTGACTGAATATCAATCAGCATCAGCTTCATCACTGATGTCAGTGATCATTTTAAAAAGTTCAGCTCTTCTTCGCTGTTTGCGGCTCGTCTGTGTTTCCAAAGATCTGATCCTCCTTCTGTCTGCAGTTTGTTCTCCGAGCGAGTGAATCAGTCTGAAAACATTTGTCTCACACTGTGTGTGGACGAGGACCAACAGCTGAAGGCTGTTGCACACACTCGGCGTGTTTGAGCCGCCGTCGCCCCGGCCAGGATGTGTTTCTGTTGCCATGACAACCGCTCCATCCTAAATCAGCGAGCGGGACCTTCAGACTCCGTCAGGATCATTAAACACAGATCTGCATGAAACACCTGAAGCAGGTTCTCAGCAGCTGATGGAAAACACACAAACACACACAAACACACACAAACACAAACACACAGAAACACAAACACACACAGAAACACACAAACACACACACACACAAACACACAAACAAACACATAAACACACAAACACGCGTCCTGATTGATCAGATTTTTAAAAACGTGAGTCCAAATTTAGTTTGTCAGAAAACACAAACAGACGGCGACGAAGTCTGATGGATCTTCTTCCTCTGAGCTCCATTAAAAACACATCAGTGAGCCATGAACACACACACACACACACACTCTGCAGCTCATTTTGAATCAAGCACACACACACACACACACACACACACACTCTGCAGCTCATGTTGAATCAAGCACACACACACACACACACACACACACGCTCCTCAATGCTCAAACAAAAGCAAACAGTT
>JAPZDV010000014.1:2819508-2854021 GCA_029814665.1 Acanthurus lineatus
AGGAGAGAAAAACGGGTTTCCTTACATGTGAAATGCAGACGGTTCGCTGGTCTGAGACTCGACTGTTTACTGTGAAACATTTCATGGCTGCTGATTAAACAAACAAACAGGCAGCTTCTTCTTCTCACATGTTTGAGACTTTTAAAGTGACACAAACTTCACATTCTCTCATTTTCATCAGACCAGAGATTTACTGAAGATCACATGAGAGGAAAGAAACTGTTGTTCTGAAGGGAGAAGCTGTCTGACAAAGTAAAAAACATTAAACTCACCGTGAAGCTGTTTCCCTGTTTGTTCCAGCTGAGCCTCCGTCTGCGAACAGGAAGACAACAAAAACAAACATTTACGTTAATGATCAATACATTTATTTTTCATTTTCATTTTCATTTCGGTTCTGGTCAGGAAAGTAAGTGACTAACCACCAGTTTTCTACAAATCTGAGAGGACTGCATGAAAACACAAAACAAGAGCTGCATGTGTTGATAAAAATCAAGCGGCTGCAGAAGCTAAAAAACAAATATTCCCTTCAGAAACGCTCTTTAACCACCTGCTCCAGCCTGTCATTGGCTCCCTCTGCTGCTGGCTCCGCCCCCGTCCCCGCCACATCAGAGACTCCGTTGGTGCCGGATGGCCCGTCCGTCTCCGTGGTAGCGCTCTGGTCGTCCTGGGCGACCGTTTGTCTCTGGAGCTCTCTGTCATAGCGCTCCTGGAGGGCTGGAGGGGAATTGCAGCGCAGATCAGAATCACGTTTCTTCTTTCAACAATAAAACTAAGATTTTTTAATAAAGATGAGCTTTTGCATCTAACAGAAACTGAACACACACAAACTTTACAAACTTTAGTTATTTAATTCACACAATTTTCTCTGGGGAACAAAACAGAGCCTGAACCTTGATGAAAACACTAAACTTTTACACAAACAAACACAAAATCCACTGAAGTTCCTGTGAATCAACCTGCAGACATTTTATTTACTGAGCTGATTCAGCTCCCTTTGCTTTACAGACCTCTGCAGCCTTTCAACACACCTTTCATCTCCTTCTGGAGGGTGGAGTTCTCAGCCTGGAGGCGGAGAAGTTCTCCATCAACGGGGCTGGAGGTGGAGTTGGGTGTGGGGGTGGATGCAGAGGTGGCTCCTCCTTCCTTCAGGCCCTTGTTTTCCTGTTCCAGCTGCTCGATCTGTGTGCACAGCTGGAAAATAAACAGTGATGGCATCACTGAATCAGTGTGTGAGGCCGTTTGTGCTTCTTCAACCAAAGAGCTTTAATCTGAGATTTGTCAACAAAACACAGAACAGAGTCAGAATTTTCTTTTAAATGAGACACTTCAGAGAGAATGAGAACCTCTCGTCACTGTGTTCCATCTAATTTCTCAGATTCTCATCATAACTTTCATGTTCTGTGTATCTGTGGCTCTCATGTTAAAGAGATGTTTGATCTCATTCAGGTCTTTTCTTGCGACGACGTGTTTCAGCTGCAGTTTTTCGGTTCAGCCGCTCACACAGACTGAATAACAGCTCACTTTTCACACATAAAATGTAACTGCAAGTGTATTTTTAAACATCAAATTTATTTTCTTCCATTTCTCAGCATGACCACAGTTACTGAGCGCTGCACTCACAGCTCAGCTGACCTACACTCAGCACTGACCCTGAATGCACCCTGTGTGACGGAGCACTGAAGCTGCTGCGTCCTGCTAACGAACCGCTAACGCTGCACCTGCACGTTCAGTTAGAAAAACACAATATTCTGTCTGTTTGTGGCAGAAGAAGACAGAGGGAGTTACTTTGGACAGTTCGGCCATCAGCGTGCTGTTCTGCAGCCGGAAGTCTTCCTCCTGACTGTGCAGTTTCCCCTGCAGCATCTCATTCTCGCTCAGCAACGCGTCCACCTCCTGCAACCACAGGGACAAAAGTTACGGCTCATTTTACAAAAATAAACTTCTGTCGGTCCATGAACTAAAAACTTACTTCATGCTGCAGCTGAGTGTGTGTGTGTGAGAAACTGACACAACTCACAAGATTTGAAAGACTTTAAAACACACAAAACTAAACTTTAAAAACAGAAACACAGAAATAAAATGCACTCATGCAGTCTGTGTGTGTGTGAGACAGCTGATGACCAGCAGAGGGCGCTCACAGTCAGTTTAAACCTGTGGTAACCATAACAACAAAACACAGGAAACTCACCTGAGCTTTCTTGCTCTTATTCAAAGCCTGCGGGACAAAAAATGTTATGAATAAATCATGAGAATAAACAACAGACGAACAAACATGAGATCAAATTTAATCAACTGCAGAACAGATTGATAACTAATAAAGCTGAAGTATTGATTACCTTCTGTGCTTTGACAAAATCTCTTTCCAGAGCCACATTCTTCTGACGGACGGCGTTCAGTTCTGAAACACAAGACAACATCCTCCATCACCTGACCGTTACCGTGACGACGAAAAGATGAAACCGAAAAAACACAAACATCTTCAAGATGAAACACAGAAAGGAGAGAGGAGACTTTTACCGGCCGAGTTCTTCCTGAGATCATCGGACAGCTGATAGTTCTGAGTCCGCAGCTCCAACAGCTGAGCCTGCACACACACACACACACACACGCACACACACACACACACACACACACAGACATCACATTTAAAAATAAAACAACTAACTTATGTGCAGCTTTAGAAACTGAATCAAACACAATCCAAAACCTCCGAGTCGCCTCCAGTTTTCCTCCTGAAGCGTGAACCAGCCAACACACCTGAGCGGCTCAGTGAACCTCACACACCTGAGCGGCTCAGTGAACCTCACACACCTGCAGGAAACCCTTTAATTACAGCAGCTGTCTGACCCTGCAGGGTTCTGTAAGAACCTGGACCCGGTTCTGGACTTGACTGGGAGCCAGTGAGGACAAACCCACATCACATGGGACTTTTTGAGGGACCTGCTCTGAAGCTCTGCAGCTCTGCAGCAGCATTTGTGGAGCAAAAGATGCAGAAATGTTGTGACACAAACTATCAAGTTATTATAATTAACGATAGAAACCTCTACAGAAACCTCAGATAAACTGATTGAGGACCTTTCTGTTGAGCAAGAGTCTGGAAATCCAGTAATGTAAGAAAACACACATCTCACACAAACTTAAAAAAACTGATTATTTATTATTTTAAACAAATTTATTGGATATGATGTTATATTGTCTTTGCACATACAGAGAGAGAAGAGCCTGAGTTTCTGTGTGTTAAGGTGGACTCAAGCTGATGATTTAATCATAAAAAATAATGAGAATAAAGCCTGTGAGTGCTGATATATTAAATCAAATATTATGTTACTGCCTGTTACTGCAGTTCAAACATTTACAAAAGTAGATAAATATATATTAAGATAACACACAGCTATCAGTCTTCACCTCTCTGCTCAGTTTCAACACAAACTGAACTTTAAACTCCTTCTGTAATTTAAGCTAGCTGTGCCTAATAAAGTGGCCACCGAGCCTGTAAACAGCATCCCTGTCTGTCTGCCTGTCTGTCTGCCTGTCTGTCTGCAGCTAGCATGCTAACAGGTGTCAGTGAGGCTGTCTGGGCTCTTTATCGCTCTCTGCTCCCCCAGCTTCATGTTTACAGCCTGTCTGTGTTTGTGTCTGCTGTACTTTGTGAGAATGAATCCGTTATTTTGCATTAAAATGAGCTCAGGAACAACAACCCCGCTGTGGGTGTTAGCATGTTAGCATGTTAGCATGACCCCGTGACTGTCATCTGTCATCAGGCCCCGTGGAGGCTAACATGTTAGCTAACTCACAGATAAACACAGGAATCATCATCAGCAGAGAAGACACACAAACATTTCATCCTTCTGCCTCCTTCTGCTCCTTCTAGAGGAGGAGGAGGAGGCTAAGCTAGCTCAGCTGACTAATCGAAACCCATCGGAACCAAGCTAGCATACAGAAACGGGCTGTCAAATAAAGATGCTTCAAGCTGTTTGTTTTTCTTCCTGAACAGAAAAGCAGTTCACACTAACACTGACATTATTCAGTTAAAACCACAACAACAACACAACAACAACACGACAACTCCACCCTGCCACCACACAGGCTGCAGAGCTAACGCTGCGACCCGTTAACTGCTACCACCCAAACGGCTAACGGCTAACGGCTAACGGCTAGCATGAGCGAGCGGGCGGCTCCGACACCTGCCCGCCGGGCTGACAGGTGCTGCTCACGAGACTGACAGCTACCCGTGAATCGGCCCACCGACCCGAAACAACAGGTGCTTCGTTTCTTTCTCACCTGCATCCGATGGAACTCCTCCTCCGACAGAGCCTGCGACATGGCCATGTTTACCTGGGCTGCTAGCTAGCAGGCTAAGCTAGCAGAGAAGAGATGGAGCGGCTAACAGGGAGGAGGAGAGCAGCAGGCAGGAGGAGGCAGGAGGAGGCAGGAGGAGGAGGTGACAGGAGGAGGCTGGACAGAGCTCTCACTCTGACTGCGTTTCCAAACACCAACGATGGACTGCAGCGTTTTCAGCTGCTGGGAAAAATGTAACTAAGTACTTTTACTCAAGGACAGATTACAGCGGTGTTTCATATGATGCTACTTCATGATTTATCTCCACTGAAGCTTGGAGGCAAGTACTTTTACTCCACTACATTTATTTGACAGTGTTAGTTACTCACTTTCCAGATCTATCAATAATTTATAATGTGTTATTACAGATTACAGATTATTACAGAACCCGGAAGTGAAAGTTAAGTATCTGAAAGTGGCTCCACCTATGGCTGCTGCCATATGCATCATTATTGTGACTGTAATTACTGTAATATTTAATATAATATTTAAGAATAATATAATATTTAAGATGTTTTTATGCCGATGTTCCATGAAAAAGCAGCAGCTCACTTTTAGCTGCTTGTAACAGATATTCTCGTGTCATTAACAACTATTTTAATCTGTAAAAATGCCCTTCGTATCTTCGTTAGAAGGGATTTTTTTTAGCATAAATAAGCGTTGATGAAATTTTTAATGAAGAAAGATGACACGAAGATGATGAACAAGCATGAACAGAAACCTTGTGGACGATGAAGGACTCGAGCAGCCGAGACTCAAGTAAAGAGTCATTACGTTTAAGGGTTAGGGTTAGGGATCATGACAGGTGTTTTTTTTGGGGGGGGGGACCTGAACTAAGTTTGAGTGTTTCATGTTTATTTTAGACGACAGTTTCCTCCGGTGGCACGAAGACAAAGTGAGCAGAAAATAGAAAAGACGAGAGATTAAAGTCTAAACTTTAACGGCCACATGACGACGTTTGCAAAATCAAGATCACATCAACAAATAAGTAAATGAGTTCAGTCTCAGCAGGGTAAAACCGTGAGTCGAGCCCTGAGACGGAGCGACTGTCAGGCCTCAGATCAGGCCGGCAGAGATCACATGAGCCCGGCTCTCAGCTCTGACGTCCGGTTTTAAAACGCTCCTGTTGGTTTCTGAGGCTCCGACCTGAAATGTGGAGAAGCAGAATTCACTTCAGATGATCCATGCGTGTGAAACCATGAGATCTTTCCGGCTTTGTGAGATTAAAACCAAACAAACTCCCACAATGCTGCATCTCTGCTTCTGCTTTGACTCCTTTTTAAAACATGAAACTGAGTTTGATGTCTCACATGTTTTATATTGGAAGGGGAAATGTAAATGTTGTGAATGTGAATGTGAGACCGAGCCTGTTGCCGGTCGTGTCACCATGGTGCCATCACATCACACGAGGAAGGAAACAATCCCTCCGACACGTTAAAACTCGGTGGAGTAATCGAGTAAAACGTTCTGAGCGTTCTGTTGTTACATTCAAAGTTTCCTCACACTTCCTCCTTGTCGCGCAAAGAGAGAGAAACATGCAATTATCTGCCGTTAAATCATTAACTAATCAGGGTTAAACGCAGAGACAGAAGTGAGAGAGGGACAGAGGTGAAGAGAGAAGTGACAGAGCAGGACGGAGGTGGAGGGAGGTGGAGAGAGAGCAGAGAGAGAGACGGACGGAGGCGCTCAGTCCCTCTCAGCAGGCTCAGGTGCTGGATGTTATCTGATGTCGGTTGGATGTTATCTGATGCGACATGGAGCTGCTGCGCTCGCTGCTGTCCACCCTGAGGACCGTGGATCCCAGCCTGCTGGACCAGGAGTACACCGTGAGTGTGTGTTTCTGTGGGGAAACTGGTTTCACAGCTGGAGACTGTGGAGGCCGTGAGGACGTCCTGAACCACCTGGAGACCCTCGGCTCAGCTCGGGGTCTTCGCTTGCTCTTCAGGTCGTTTCCGTTCGGGACTCGCTGAGAGTTTGGTGTTTTTGTTGTGTCGTTGTTCTCTCCGTCTTTGCACGTCTGTGGTTTTTCTGAGTCTTGCTTTCAGTCTCTTTTCAGTGCAAAGTCTCTTGGTTTTTGTTCTCGTCCACAAAGTTAATGTTTGATTAAACGTCCTGGTTGGATCCAGTAAAGTACAGTTGTTAAGGTGTCAGTGAAACTTTATATCAGGAGCAATAAATCAGAGGCAGGTTGTTTGTTAAATGTCATATTTCACCAGTGAGAGAAATAAGAAGCAACGTGCCTTTTGTCAGAACTCAGAGATGAAGTGAAAAAGCCTCATGAAACCTGTTTCCCGGTTTGAGGGTTGAAGTCTCTGCATGACAAACACACACACACACACACACACACACACACACACAGAAACTGTTCACACTCTGACATCTCTGCGTCCGTCTCTTATCCGCCGCGGATCGTCGGCTCCTGACTGACTTTTCCTGCCAAACACGAAACTCCTCTGCTTTCCTGGAAAAACCTGCTGTTTTACTGTTTGTGGTTTGATCCTGATGCTCGCCATTCAAATGAGCTGCAGCCAATGAGAAGATAAGCTGCCTGAGCTCGGTGACGTCAGGCTGCTTTGTGTGAAACATGCAAATGCACACAAACACACTTTAGAAAATCCAGGTGGTGTTTGTTAAACTGCAGTGATGGTGTGTGTCATGTAAAGGGATGCTAGCTGAGCGAG
Source organism: Acanthurus lineatus (assembly GCA_029814665.1). Taxonomy (NCBI): domain Eukaryota; kingdom Metazoa; phylum Chordata; class Actinopteri; order Acanthuriformes; family Acanthuridae; genus Acanthurus; species Acanthurus lineatus. The sequence continues at coordinate 2,826,528 of JAPZDV010000014.1, forward strand.
CGACAGGCAGCGAAGCCTCAGAAGCTTCTTCCTCTCCGTTCTTACACAACGTCAAACTGTTAAAACGCCTCCGTGGCCACAAACCGAAATAAGAAACGGTCACAAATAACCTGCAAGGTTTCTGAGGCTCCTTCCGTCACGTCTCACACACACACACACACACGCACACACACACACACACATTTCACACCTCTGACGAAGCTGTTTGTGCACGTTTTCGTCCGAGTTCGTCTCAGCAGCACCTTTGAGCCCGTGATCGTCCCTGTGTGGACACCTGAGGCTCCTGAAACACCTGAGTTCGACTCCTTCAGGTTTTAAAGTGCGTCTGCGACATCGGTGCTGATGCCGTGGTTACGTGGGATTCAATGAACACTGAACATTTTTTACCCTGTTGGCACTTTTTCATGTGTTTGTTCTTTGCAGCTTCATGTTTCTGTGTAAATCTGCTGGCTTTCACACGCCGTGACGGAGCGTTCGGGCTGCTGGCGGCGCAGAGGTCTCGAAGCGTTTCGTAATCAGTGGTTGGGGGGTTAGAAAAGGAGAACAGACATGTTTCTTTTTCAGTGTTTAGCGGGTTTGACTCAGATCGACAGGGCGTCAGATTAACCGCCACAGCGAGCTCTCTGCACACACCAACGACTAAAAACACTCAGGTGACTTCTTACCAAAATAAAACCTCTTAAAACCGACAAACTGTGGGCCTGAGAGTTATTTCTGAACGCATGTCTGTTGTCTTTTCTCAGCCCGCTCGGTCCTGTGAGAGTGTTTGTCCTTCGTGACGCCGTCTTCATTTCCTGTTTCCTACAAACTGCTGTGTTTCACCCAATGAAAGTTTAACACAGCAGCCACTCCGTCCTCTCTGAAGCCCAGAGACTTTTATGCCCTCGGTGTTTTTATCAGGAGGGAGATAAACATGGGAGTTGGTCCGAGCCAGAGAGAAACACACACACACACACACAGACACACACACACACGTTGTTTCTGAGTGTGTGTGTTTTAAATGAGTCCTCAGGTCGACTGCACAGATCAGTCAGTCGATAATCCTGCTTCCTCATTCTCTCTGCAAACACTCTCAGGCCGGTTCATTATTAATCCACCCGAGCTGCTTCCTCGTCCTCGCTGTTCCTGAAATGACTCATTCAGTAAAAGCGTCGAGACCAGAAAGACACACAAACACACACACACACACACACACACACACACACACACACACACACACACACACACACACACACACACCAAACACACACACGCACACACACCTGCCCCCGGCCTCTGCTGGACCAGCTGGAGAGGAAAAACAAATAGTCTCTTCCAAGAACTGCTGCTGGGCTCATGGAGGGGGGAGGCGGGGGCGGGGGGGGTCGGTCACCTTCATTTCAGCGGGGCGTTTTGATTGGATGATGACGAGCGTTTGTTTCGTCCTGCAGATTCTGATAAACAACAAAACAGTTTGAGTGTTGTGATGGATTTTTTTAATCCGAACGTTTGGGAGAAAAGTCCTGCAGGAAAAAACAGAAAGAGGAGAAAAAAAAATCCAGCTGTTTTGGTTTTAAGTGAAAATGGTGATCTGATGTTTTTCCGTGTGTTGATGTGAAGAGACTTCCTGAATGAACGTTGATGGATGTGACGATGCAAACAGGTTTTATGTAACAGCTGATGAAAACAGATCCAGTCGATCTGCAGTCGCTGCTCGTTCTCCTGCTTTGTGTCACAGATTCAAACGAGCAGAGAAACACGGAGACGAACTCAGAGTCTCGTGTTTCAGACTGAATCCAGTTCAGAGAGTCGCAGCCTTTCTTCTTCTGCAGCAAACGAGTGTTAATTGAGACACCCACAGTCCGGTTACATAACGTCCGTCCGTCCGTCCGTCTGAACACTCTGATGAGCAGGGAAGTGAAATCCTGAATCTGCAGTCATGTTTGAAAAGATGTGAAGTTCAGTTCCTGCAGAGAGCAGAGACCTTCATCTCTGACTGATCTGAGATCTGCTGCTGCTCATCAAACACACATGAATGAAAAAATATTCACATTTTTTAGATTTTCACAACGTTTTTATGCCCACGTTCTCCATGCGGCCTGATCACCTCGTCACAGCCCACTCAGCAGGCAGCACGGAGGACGCAGCACGGAGGGCGCAGGACGGAGGACGCAGCACGGAGGGCGCAGCGAGGCTGTCAGCAGGTCGCCGCTCAGCTCGCCACGAGCCCGTTAGAGCTGCGAGCCTCCAAGCTGCTCGTGTCAAACAGGAAACTGGTTTAATTTTGATGGTTAAACACTTCCTGTTTGTCACCTCAGCCTGCTCACACAGAGCGGCATCTGTTGCTACACACACACACACACAAACACACACACACACACACACACACACACACAAACACACACACTGCTTTGTTTAAGGTTTGACTTCTGGTCAGGTCTGTCGCCATCTGCTGGTGGCAGCTCGTCACTGCAGCCTCACAGGCTCCTCTGAGACGTTTAATGACCAGAAACAAAAAGGTGTTTGAACCTGATCAGTTTGTTTTTAAAACTCTGTTCTTTCATCAGATCTGAGATCAGATCTGTGAGCGCTGATTTCTGATCCCAGATCATTTACAGACTCCGCCTCTCTTCCCTCAGGCCTCCCGAACTCCAGAAACACTCCCAGCCCCATCGATCCAGACTCCATCCAGGTTCCCATCGGATACGAGCCCGACCCGACCGACCTGGCGCTGTCCAGCGTGCCGGGCCAGGAGATGTTCGACCCCCGCAAACGCAAGTTTTCTGCCGAGGAGCTGAAGCCGCAGCCCATGATCAAGAAAGCCCGCAAGGTCTTCATCCCAGAAGACCTGAAGGTAATTTGGAGTTGGTTCTGACACAATGAAGCTGAGGTCCGTTTCAGGTCTTTAAAATGTTATTTCAGAGCCACAGAAGCTTTAAATCAGCTTGGGGAGTTTCGTAAGTCTTTGTTTTTTACAAACAGCCTGAGCTGAAAAAGCTGTGAGATTCGATTCATCAGGAATTTAAAGGAAGAAACAAAATAATTCAGATGTTCAGGTGAGAAGCTGCTGATGGTCAGTGGTTATTTACATGAAGAACAAATACAACACACTGAAAAGGTGCAAAGTTCAGTCTTGATGATGAAAACGAAAGTTGACGGAGCAGGTTCACCGCGAGGTCAGTTCAGATCACATGACCTTCTTTTACCCTGAAACCACATCAGGAAGCAGATCTGAGTTACGGGGGAGGAGGAAGTGAGTCGAGCACAGAGAGTGAAACACGTCATGAGAAACATTCAGATGATTTATAACATGAAGCAGACGCAGAGTGAAGTGACTGAAACTGAAGACACATCAGTGTGAAGTTTTAAAGGTTTTCTGAGAGCGAGAACGTTTGGCAGAAGGAAAGTTTGTGAGCTTTGAACTTCAGTGGCTCTGCAGATCAGCTGTTATATGACCGAACCATCAGGGCTGATTAGATTCCACTTGGCTTAAAGCTGCAGGGCATGCTGGGACAGAGCGATTCGGGCGGAGAGGTGCTGCTTCTCATTCTGCTCTCTGAACGCTGCTCACCTATTGGTCAGGTCGGGCTCCAGGGGGGCGTGTCCTCCACGATAAGAGGCTTATATCAGACTGAATGAGACAGCAGCTCCTGATCTTCCGTCCGTCCTGAGAGGATTTTCTCTCTTAATTTGTCCGAATAAAAAGTGGATGTGTGGCTGCAGGCCGGCGACGGACGGACAGACGGACGGACGGCTGGAAGCTGAGACTGCAGCAGAAACTGATCTGTGATCAGTTTTCTCTGAGCAGGAAAACATCTCAGCATCAGGGTTTATTATAATACAAGCACTGAAGCTGCAGTAGTGATGTTTGACCACCAGGGGCAGAGAAACTCAGATAAAGAAAATATCTTCATGAAGTGTGTTTTACACGTGAAAACACACATTTAGCTTCAGACAGGAGTTTTTTTTACCTTCTGAAGGTAAAAACACAAACCTTCATCTTCTGTGCTCTTTTACGTTTGTCGATCTTTGAAATATTCTCCTTCTCTCCACGTCTGCTCTCTCCTCTCTCGCGTCCTTCGAGCAGGATGACAAATACTGGGCCAGGCGCAGGAAGAACAACATGGCGGCCAAGCGGTCCCGGGACGCCAGGCGGCTCAAGGAGAACCAGATCGCCATCCGAGCCGGCTTCCTGGAGAAGGAGAACTCGGCCCTGAGGCAGGAGGTGGCCGACCTGAGGAAAGAGCTGGGACGCACCAAGAACATCCTGGCCAAGTACGAGGCACAGCACGGGCCGCTGTGAGGACACACACGCTCACACACACACACTCACACACATGTGTACATGAACACACACCCTGAGTGATGACCCCGCCTCCTCCTGATCCACCAGCGACCCCCCAAGTTCACGCCCATCCACACACACCTGATGTTCAGTTCACAGCAGCTGAAGGTTCGGACACAAAAACACTCGAAAACACTTAAAATGTGTTCGAACTTTTCATCCTCACTGACTTTTGAGAAGATAAACATTAACGTTCTTTAAGTCAGAGCAAGAAAACAGTCGATACAGATGTGAACACGAGGAAAACATCAGGAAAACTGTCAGTCTGCTGTTTTTTTTTTAATTTTTCTGTCAACAAATGATTCAAAGCGACGACTCGTCAGTCTGTCTGACTTCCTGTCTGTGTTTCTCAGCTCAAAGCTCATTGGTTCTCACTGAACATCTCACAAACATGCAGTTTCATTTTAAAAGGTTCATTGAACCCCTCAAACAGCTGCTCAAACAGGAGGAAACATGTCTGTTGGGGACTATTTTCAGCAGCGGATGAATCCTGGTGCAGAGGAGGAACATCAGACTGTTTGAAGTCAGAAACGTAGAAACGATCAGATTTAAAGTGTGTTCGCACGCTTTGCCGTCGAGTTTCGGCTCCAGATGTTTTCCTCGTTCAGTCTGAAGTGTCACATCTGTATGAGACGCTCACAGCTGTCACCTGTTTCCATGGCAACAGTCGCCCAGCAGCTGCTCAGAGATGTTGAGTTTGCTGCTGTGAGCTGAGCGCACACACACACACACACACACACACACTCTGGATTCTCCTCATGGACTCCCCTTCGACCCCCCCAACCAAACACTAAACTGCTCCCCCATCAACACACCTGATGTCTGACCTTTGACCTGCCCCCCACCCCCCCGTGTGTGGTTAAGGCACTTTAGAACTACCGACGCCTCACAGACTCCTCTCGCCGCGTGCAGGTGTGCTCCCATGATGCACCTGTCCACATGTACATACCTGCCTTCGTTCAGCTCCCGATGACTCTGATGTATATGAATGTGTCCCGCCTCTTGCCGCTCTCCCATTGGTCAGTCAGCGTTTGTTTCTTTCGTCTCTCAGGGCCGGTCAAGCCTTCGTGGGGCCCTCAGCAGTATTTTTATGGATCTTTATCGAAGTGCAAAGAAAACATGAGGTGAAAAACTTTGACTTAATGCCCCAAAACGCCAAAAATCTTTTATAGAAACCCCTGAAATTTGTTATTTTTTTATACACGCGAAATTTGTTATAGCTTAAATTTGTGAAGAGCCCCGACAGAAATGACGGTTCGTCCGAACGCTCAGCAGCTTTTGTTTCCTTTTGTTTTCACGTGAAGTCGGACTGAAGCTCGTGTGACTGCGAGCTGACGGTTTGTTGGTTAACGTGATGTTTTCTCTTCATCGCGTGTCGACGAACCTTCTGACTCTTTGTTTCTCTGTTTGAGCTGTTTGTCTCAGTTTGCTGTGATGCTCAGCGTGAAACTCTGCTGCCACAGACGGACGCTGTAGAAACGTCCACACGGCTCAAAGTTACAGTGATGCAGAAGTTAGGTTTTAACTTATGATGGTTACCTGTAGCTCACCTGTTCAGGTCAGCAAATCTTTTATATCACAGACATTTAAACATGCAAACTCAGTATTTTGACTGTTTTGTCTCATAAAACCTTCTGGAGGAGCTGATCAGTCGAGAGATCAGGATCATTTTCAGGTTAGATGATAAAAGAAACAAAGATGTTTTCTTCTATGAACAAAATCATTTCTGCAACATTTTTGTGCGATTTTAGGTTCAAACTTGCAGGATAAAATCGTCTGTGGATAAAGAAGTCGTGCACACAGACAATGTTTGCATGAACGTGACGCTTGATCGCATCCACAGCGACCAGTTTTTCAGTCACCTGACGCGTGACATCACAGCTGACATCACAGCGTGTGGCGGCGTTGCAGCAGCGTTACAAACAGCTGATTGTTGTTTTCTTGTTTTGTGTGTCAGTTTTCAGTTGGAGCTGCTCTGAACTTCACTGCCTCGTGTTTTCAGAGCTCATTTTTATGCATTTTTCTTTATTTAACAGATGATCTAAGCTACTTTGTTGTTGTACAGACAAAATGTCGGCTGGTCAAAAGGACGCTTGCCATGTTTTTGTCCTCACAGCCTCGTTAGTAGAAACTGTCTGCAGCTTCAGTAAAAAGAAAAGCACAAATCTTTTATTTATGACTTTTGTTTTCATTTTTGGCAAAAATCTAAAGACCCAGATTGTTAATAAAAAAGTGATTGAGCTGCTTGTTGTTTGCTCTCCTCAAACGGTTTGGGAGAAAATTCATCCTCTGCTTTCGTGTTGAATGTTTTAAAAAAGGTTCGATAAGCTCAGAAGGATCACAAATGGTTGACAGACTCGAGGTTTGAACAGGTTCCTCTGCGACTCGCCGCCGACACAAACCCCCTGCTGTGCAATAGATGGTTTTTATGGCTTTGGCATGAACTTGGTTTTATTTCTTCTCTGTTGTATTTTCCAAAGTGTAGCTCAGCGACGAGTACGCCCCCCGGTGGCCGAGTGAGACATGAATGTATATTTGAAACCGTGCGTTGGGTGAGTGGTGTTGTCTTATACTGTGGAACCACTTTAGTACTCTTTACTACAGACCAAAAGAATACAGTATATAAAGGATATATTGATATATTAAAGGTTTTAATGTTTATACAGAGATATTCTTCTTGTTTTTGTACAGTCTGTTTTCCTACATAGATATTTCCTGTGTATTTTGGAAAGGGTTACATGAATATAAGCAGTATATTACACATATAAAGATATTCAGAGTTATTACCAAATCTGCGTGCCCGGTCCGTCTGGGCGATGCATGGGCATTACAGAAACCCTCTGCGGTGTGTTTGTGTCTGATCCTTTTCCTCCCTGCGTAGTTGAAATACCTCAAACCCTCCGACCTTCTCCTCCTCCTCCGTCACACCTGTGCAGGTGCAGCTGATTCAGATGTTGGGTAGATTTTGCACCAGGTGCTCGGCTCCTCCACCTTAACGCAGTCGGCTCCATGTAGATGCTTATGTATGTATAGTTTCATGGCTGTTTTTGGCCTAGAGGAATGTATCCACCCGACCTGAAGCACTTATTTTTATTTTTCTCGTTGAGTTGTTCCTTTTGTTCGCTGTGATTTTTCTCTCCTGCATCCTGCTGTTCGGTTCTCTCTGCTTCTTCAGAGCCTCTGCAGCTCAGTTCTGTTTCAATCTGTGTTCAAAGACATTTTTCTTATATTTGTCCTTGATTATGTTTCTCATGATCAAATTAAGAATAAAGAAATTAAAGTTAAAATCTGTGTCTTTGTCTCTGTTTCTTGTCTGGAGGACCTTTTTTTCATTAATGGAAAACAGTGAAACTGATGATGAAGATAATGTGACAAAAATTATTATGTCATGTTATTTTTTGGACAAAAATCCATTTAGTGTCAAATCTGCAAAGGTGAAGCTTATCGAATCATGAGACACAAAAATGAAGTCAAATTTTTATTTGTTCGCGTTCAAATAACTTTCATCTGTTTGATTTGAGTGTTTGCTCTGCTTTTACAAGATAACAGTTTTAAAAAACTGAGCACAAAGAGACACAAACAAACTAAAAGGTTCAGACTGTCGGAGCTGAAACTTGTTGAACATCAAAACGCATCAAACGATTCACTGCTAAACTTTGATGGAAGTTACACAAATGAAGCACGTCGTTTACACTGGACGTCCAAATCCAATGATCACCACCAGGGGGCAGCACCTCCTCACTGGCAGCTTGATGATATAAGGATCCTCATGAATGTTGGAACCAAAAACGGTTTGACATGAAGTCAGTCATGTTTTCATTTGAAAACAAAACTTAAAAAATCCCATGATGCTCTGCAGGTGACTGAGCTGAGCTGGAGGGAATATTTAGAGCTCAAAAGTACAAATATTACAAAATAAGTACTTTGAAGGTAAAATTCTTTAAGCTCTAATGAAACATCAGCAAAAATGTACTTAAAGTATTAAAAGTAAACTAATGAAGCAAAAATGACTCAACATCGATAAATGAGCTGTTTAAAGGGGATTTTTTTTAGTCGAAATCAGCATTTTTAGAAGAAAAAAAAAGAAAAGACAGTTTCTGCTTTTCAGCGATGATAAATTTAATGTTAAACTGAGTATTTTAGACTGTAGTTTAGTATTTCTAACTTTTCTCAGCCAAAGGAAACACCCACCGCTGACAGTGACCTCATGTGTTTGTCCATCTCATCTAGTTTCCCCCGACTCGAATAAAACACATCAGTTCTCCTGCTGAACATGTGAAATGAATCAAACAGCTCTCAAGGTGAAAGAGCTCGTCTCTGTCTGACTGTGGGAGCAGATTATATCCCTGCCGGCTGCAGCATGCGCAGCTCTTTTCATTTGGTATCATATTTTAGCCTCTTTAGCCCCCCACTAAGTTGGAATTGTCATTATGTAATACCATTTTCTCAAAGTGAAAAGCAGCAGATCAGGATGTTCTGCTAATCCCTGAGTTCAGGCCGTCACACGGTGATGTGCCGCTTTAAAATCGGGGAGGCAGAAGGAACCATGAAATGCTCTCTGTTATATGAAAATACAGCATGACGACACGCGGTGCAATCAGAAAGTAGCAGGATGTTTTTGAGTCTGTTCTCTGCAAAGATGCAGGCTAAATATAAGCAGACGCATACTGATGTATATTTATACATGCTAGCTTGTGCTCTGCAGGTGGGACCCAGAAAACAGGTGTCACATCGAGTCCCCCTGTTCAGGCAGATCTAATATCTTTTTTACCGTGATGATAGAAGTTTTATCATGTTGGAGCCACAGAAAAGATAAATTAAATGATTTTTAATCTGAACAGTTTGTCACAGCAGCTGATTTCAGCACAGCAGATTTTACTTCAGTGCTTACTGACTCTGAGTCTGAGTCATCTTTTTGTGCTTCCTACAAATTCAGAGTCGCTTTTACCTGAAAGAAGGTGGACAACATAACTTCATCATGTTTTCTTTAATAAATGTTTTCACCTTTGAACAATCAGACACTCAGCAGAGTTTCAGCAAAGACAGAAAAACCCCGATGATGTCCGAACGTCTCTGAATTTGAAATATTTAAAGACATTAAAACAACATTAAAAATTTTAATAGTTAAACTCAAGATTCACCAAAAATCTTCTTTTGTGGAACTTTAAACACTTTTTCACCAGAAGAAAACATCAACACTGGAAACTGGATCTGATTCAAACAGGCTGATAACATTCTCGTCTTTGTATCTTCTTGTTTTTGTTCACAATCAGAGACAGAAACGTGACTGAATCTGTTTCCTCAACACAAATCTGGTCCCAAGTTACATCAGTGAGATTAGTCTTAACTTCCGCCTTCCAAAACAATAAAATCTAAATGTTTTGTGCAGTTTAGACTTTATGCATTTGTTAAAACTCAGGTCCTCCTGCAGTTTTAGTCTTTGTTGTTGAAACTTCAGATGTAGATTGTTGGATCAGTTTATCGTCACACCATGTTCATGTTTTACACCTTTAAGTTCACATCAGTGGTTCACTTTCTCTTCTGTGTTTCAGCGAACAATTTTTCTCAGATGATTCAAACTGAAAAGAGACAGTTTATAAGATGCAGCCTGATTTAAAGACACATGTTCATGTTTTTACTCAAACAAGTTGCTTCTTTTTCGCTGCTTTGATTGTCTGAAAACATTAAATGATGATTGAAGTATTGGTTGTTTGGAGCAACAGTGTGATCGAGTCCCTGACGTTCAAAGGAGCATCGATCACACGTGACATCACAGACAGACGGACGGACGGACGGACAGAAGGGCAGCTTGTCCAGGTTTCCTCGGCGTTGCGTGCTGCCGTGGCGAGCTCGGCCTCTGAGCCTCATGTCGGCATCAGATGAGCCGTCAGGTCAAACTGAACACGACGAAATCTCAGCCTGTTGACAACCTGAAGCTTACGTAACCCCTCCCCCCTCACACGGACAAAAACTGCACAGGGGAAAAACAAATACATAATACATGCTCCTAATACTCTGTGGCCGTCACCATATAATCCACAAACATGGAATATGGAGAGGGGGGGGTAATTGTGCAATTCATATCAAGGACGGGATGCAGCCATTGGTGGGCTGCTCAGCTGGCTGTGTGCTGTTTTTTATGTAAGAGGATTTGAGAAGGGCCTCGGTGGCACGAGTCCTCTAAACACTCGGGGTCGGATCATCCGTCAGACGGCAGCAGAGCCAATGAGCAGAGGGGACGGCCTGACGTGGGCGAGAGGCGAGAGTCTTTTTGGTCCGGGAGGATTTGGTCATTTCAGGAAGGAAGTGAGATTAAGCCAGTTGGCCTTTTTTTGTCCACAGCAAACAATTATTGATAATATCTCACATTTAAAAAGTCAAAGACACAAATCTGATGAACATAAAAACATGAGATGCGTTTTCTGAAGAGACAATCACAGATTAGATCAGTTTGCAGATAATTAACAGTAGAGATTAATGAAAACCAGGTGAAGCTGGGGCTTAGGAGGCTCCGCCCTCTTTACCTGTCCGGTCCTGCTCAGACAGGCAGACAGACAGACAGACAGACAGACAGACAGACGGACGGACAGACAGATGGACAGACGTGTCAATGAAAAGTAAAGAGTGTGAGTTGAATGAATCTGCCATCATCTCTGTCTTTTGCAGTTTTGTGTTTTCTGGTGTCACTAATCGTCCATGATGTTGCCGGCTGTGATTCACGTCCAGCAGGATGGACACCAGCTGACGGCGTCTCAGGTCCAGTTAGCCAACAGCTCAAATCTCAGAGCTGCATGTGTTGATGGATCCAAACTGTAACGTTAGTCAGTGTCACTGCCGACTTACTGCAGATCCTGATGAGTCCAAACGTCTCCAGTGTCTCAGAGGACAAAGAGCCGGTGAAACGGTTGAACTCTGTTGGACGTCGCTGAGTCCTCGGCAGCTTCTGGTCGGACGTGGTCCAGTCCAAGAATGCAGGGTGTGTGTTACATGACGGAGACAGATGGCTGCAGTTTAAGAGGTTTTGGGGGAATTGTGGTTTTTTCCAGCAGGTGTGTCCAAAACCTTAAAAAAACATGAAAAAACTGTGAGTAACTTTCCATGTCTCAGCTGGTCTGTTAAGACGTCTTATGTTTCAGCACTGCTCTTTTCCTCCCGTTTAAACCGTCACAGTCCAGTTGTTCTGTTGGACTCAAGTGCAGACAGATGGATCTTCAATCAGTGCGTCCACACGTTCACACCAGACTGAAATATATCAACTATGATGCAAGAATCACTTTCAAATTCTGTGCAAATGTTTTGTCCTGACAATTCCTATTTATTTAACTGACATCCTGAGTTTTATTGAATTTTTTCAAAACCTGTTGGATGGAATCATGAAATTTGGCAGAAATATTTCAGGTTCCCAGAGGATGAATCCTGCTGACTAGAGTTATCTTCTGTCTCTGCGTCCGGAACTATCAACTATCGACGGTTCAGAATTTTAATCGATCCAGTTCTTTTGGTTTATGATCAAATACTTTGACACAAATAGTGACACTGATACCAAATATTGGCGTGCTGACAAATTGACTTAAGATGGTGAATATGGCATCATGAAACCTGCCTGACATCAGCGTGTTAGCAGCATGTTGTTAGCATTTAGCTCAGAGAGCTAAAGCCGCTGTCATGGCTGGTAACTCTGGTTCTGTGTGAGACGGACAGATGCTGTTTCCTCCTTGCTGTGTGGTCTCAGTAGGAGGATTTCCCCTCCAAACAAACATCAGCTGAGTTTATCTATCAGCTTCTTTTAACACCATCCAACAAATCTCTGTGAACATCAACATCTGCTGCCTGCCACATGTGTAGACCTTAACCCGCTCTCAGAGGCCACCAAAGGGTTAGTGCCGCCGTCCAGCATACGTCAAAGGGATAAGTGACGAACATGCATCCGTCCATTCATTATTTCCCTGTCCACTGAGGGTTTATGTTGTCAGCTAAATTCATCTCAGTGATGCTGGAGGGGGGAGGGGTCCGGCAGGGGATTTGCAGGCTGGTTAGGAGCTTCACGCAGCAGGAAGACGAGCTTAAAGTCTGAGACCTCTTGGTCCAGAGTTTGTGGGAAGGGGAGCAAAAGTCTCACAGTCGAGGCTGAAGACCACTGAAGGTCTTTAGCCTGCTGACATCAAGGCTACAGGGACGATGATGCCGGTCTGTTTGGTCCATCACACCGGGTTTGGTGAGATGTCACATGCTGATCAGTGACTCTCTCTGGGCTCAAAGGATGGCACCGTCAGATCCATCAGTTGAAACCAAAACAGACTGATTTTAGCATCATAAACACTGTCACCCTGAACTTTTCAGGACTGTACCTTAATGAGCTGAATGTGTGAATGCAAACGTCCAAATCAAATGCAGCCAAGTCACTGACTCGGAGAATTCACTGGTGAATCGCCGAGTTGATGAAACTGATTACATAACACTGCGTTTAGCTGCTTCTGTTCTGTCTGTTCGTGGCTTTCTGCTCTCTCACTGATGTTTCAGGTACATCAGCACACATGCAACACTGACATCAGCAAAATTTTAAAAATTTAAAAAGATTTAAACCTTGATCTGCTGGTGGAATAACATTGAAAATCGGAGATCCAACACAATCATCTGGATTCAAACTCTGGGAACAATTAATATCTGTACTGAATTTCAATTTCTCCAAAAGTTGTTTTCCTCACATGAACTCTGAATAATAAATCTGGAAATCAGGTCTAGATTTTGTCTGGACTTGTAAAGGGGAAGGGTTTAAGACCTACTTTTAAATGACATTTGCTCGTTTCCTTGGGAAGAGTGAAGCTTCAGTTTCAGTGAGAACTCATCACTTTCTGATTACAGCATCCAGAAACCTGCAACATGAAGCTGTATGTGCTCAGCTTTACATAAAATGAGTTCAACAGATACACCATGAATCAAATAAAGACTGAATGCTTCTTGTAATTATCCTGAAATGTTTTTCAGTATGGACAGAACATAAGCAGCTGCGTTCAGGGCAGCCAAAGCAAACGTGACATTTGGCTCGAACATCGTCTCATGCTGGAAACTAAAGCTTGTGTATGAAACTGTATCTTTAAAAACATTTTCTAAAAAAGGTGAAAACATTTGAAATATTTCTTGGGGCAGAACAGGAACCAACTGCAGCCTGAAACTAATGAATCAGGTTTTGCTGTGAATCTGATTATAACAGAAAAGGTCCAATCAGCTGTTGTGACGATGGCCTCGATCTGAGTGACGGACAGATATCATTAGTGATTGATTTCCATGCATTTGCTAATGCATCGTGGATTAAAGCTGGAACATACAGAACACTGGCACGACACAGTCTGTATATGAACTGTATGGACGGGATGAACAGATGCCCTTGACACACACAGAGATGAAATATCCCAGATGTTCGCATGCAGGATGATTTAACAGATGTTGTTTCATTTTAGAAAAATAAATTATATTTTGACTTCAAGTTCAACTTTTCATAAACTATAACTTAGTTTCTGTGACAGCTGCTGTATGAAAAAAATCTTGTAAGTTTTTGTGTTTTCTCCTTTTTGATTACATTCTCATGGGACACTGAAACCAGATTCATTCTGATTTTAAGATGAACTGTTGTCCTCTTGATCGTCATTGAGCATAACTAAAAAAACAAAACAATATTCTCACAAGCAGCTGCGTCAGTTCAGCCTTAAAAAAGCCCACAGACCTTCTCAAACTTCTCTCTTCAGTCACTGGCCCATAAATGTAGGTTCAATGTGTTCTAGTATTCACATCATTAAGACAAAACTCCACCAGTTTAAGCTGCAGAGAAACATCGTCCCCATAATGTAGGAGTCCCGAGAATGCAGGAGTCCCCATAATGTAGGTCCAGCTTCAGGTCAGTGTCCCCACAAGGTCAGTGGACATTCAGGTTGGAATGTTGTTTAAAGGACAAGTTTAATTAATTTAAGTACATTTCCACTTGAACTAACAGATTAAAAATGCATAAAAATTGCAACAATCGGTCTTTATATAAATGTGTGAGTTTTGTATTTGCATTTTCAGTAACACGACAGTGTTTCAACCTGGTAACGTTTGGTTTTATCAGGTTAACTTCTAAGAGATTTCAGTTCTTGTTAGTCACTGCTGTGCATGTTTTTTTCCTCGGCAGGTTGAGGGTGTCAGGGTTCAGGTTTGTTCATAAATTTGATTTTTTGGGCCTCAGAAGTTTGTGGTTGGCCCCGCAGACTGCTTACCTCCTGCTGACCTACGCAGCAGCTCATCACGCCATCCAGGGAGGTTAAAGAGTGAAAATAAGAGTCCAAGACTAAAAACTCTGACCGAAAAGTGACACAGCAGCACTTTGGTTGTCCCTCCTCCTCTCCTCCCTCAGACCAGAGTACTCCTCTTCTCCCGCTCCCTCTCTCTCTCCCGCTCCCTCTCTCCTCTGTCCCGGCTCAGGTCTGGCGTGGGCAGCTCGCCGTGGCCGCTCGTGTTGTTGGGCTCGTAGCGGGACGAGGCGGGCGAGTTCTGCATGACCACCAGGCGAATGGGCGACTGGCTGGGCGGCGCCGGCGTGTTGTCGGGGGCGTACTCCTTGGTGGGGTCTTTGCCCCGGCAGTCGTACAGGATGCAGGAGATGAGGAAGACCAGGAGCAGGATGACATAGCTGGCGACCAGGATGATGAGGTTCAGGGTGACGGGGTCAATCTCCAGGTAAAATTCCATTAAACCCATGGTGCCGCTTCATATCTCGCCCAGATCCAGAGATGGAAGAGATGATGGGAAAATCAGCAGAAAGAGATATTTTGGCGAAAGAGACGATGCAAAGGAAGAAGAAAAGACTGCGATGGGATTGACAGCTGGCTGGAAAGGGAGAGAGAGCAAAAGACAGCAGAGGACTGAATCAGAGGGATGAAAAGAGAAGGATCAGCTGAGAGAGAGAGAGACAGAGAGAGAGAGCGAGACAGGGAGAGAGAGCGACAGGGAGAGAGAGAGGCGGTGACAGCAGGCCGGAGTGGAGATGAAGCTTTGTGCTTTAAAGGACGTTAATCCTCGCTGCTCCTCCAACCTTGAATTTCAGCAGCCAATGATTAAAGCTGCTCAGTTTTAATAACTTAAGCCACCATTTTGATTTTGCCAACCAAACATACAGAGCAGCGACAAAATGACACTCAGCAAAATGGAGGACGGGGCTGCACACACCTGAGAGCTCGCCTTCAGCACGTAACAAGTATTGAACGAATGCTTTTTAATTTCACTAAAAACATTGTTTCTTGTTAGAAATCCACACAAATTAAAAGCACACGAGGTCAAAGAAGAAGCAGCAATTTCACATGAAGCATGAGAGTGTTTTCGTTAGCATGTTAGCACATCCTGCTAGTGACAAAGATGTTTTTCCTCCCAGATTTAAGCCTTGCAGGCAGAGCTTCATCTCAGACTGACTGCGAATCATTCATCAAGCGAGGTAATATTGTATTAATTAATATTAATTAATATTAATATAAATGTAATATTCAGACGAGGTAGTAGGAGGAAGTACAGTACTTAAGCAAATGTTCTTAGATTTCACATCACAGTGATTTAAAGCATCTGGATTCAGGTTTAAATCAGGACACAAACATCTGCACCGAAAACGTTTTATTGCTGCTGTCACTGTGAAATGATGAATCATCTTCTGCTTGTTTGTGCTGAGTTCCTGTAGGTGGCGCTCTTTTCTCTGTCCAAACTGCTACTTCCTGTTGGAGAGTTCAAACATCACTGATGCAGAACTGGTTCACAGAGTTCGAATGCATCGCAGGTCCCAACGTTTGGCAGACAGGCTGCATGTATGAGGTCACGTGACTCATCACATGACTCATCATGACTCATCACATGACCTTCCCACTCTCCTGTTTGAAAACGTCTCATGGGTTCTGCATCAGTGCTGCAGCCTCCACCAGCCTTAATGTGTCTCTGCATCACAAAGATTCATTGAAAGTCTCGTTATGAACGAATCAGTTTGTTTTTTTAATTCAAACAAAATGCAGAAACAGTTTAACGAGTTTACAGTCAGAACTTTGTCTTCAGACTCGCTCAGATTCAGTCTGAATTCTCCGTCTGTGCATCGCTGTCCGTCTTTAAACCTGTCAACCTTCTCCTGTCTAAATACAACATAGAAAAATGAACAGAGGATATCCAGTCTCTTCAAAAAATGTTGTAAAACAACAGAATCAGGAAATACCTTTCAAACGCGGGACACCTGACTACTGTCCTCGAGAGCAGATGGTTGAGCGCCGGGGAGAAGAAGGCGGGGTAAAAATAACAGAGCAGGAAAAATATAGCAAAGCGGATATTAGACTTTAGATAGACGACACCCAAACAAGCTGAAATGACCTGCGGATGGGAAACAAGCAGCCTGACCCACTAAACAGTAAGACAGGCTGTCAGACAGCAGGATCAGACAGAGGTGTGCGGATGTTCAGGTGTGAACTCCTCTGTTCACCTGCAGATCAGCAGCTTCTTGTTTGTGTTGGATGAAGAAAATGGATCCATGTGAATACGGATTCAACACGAAGAGCTGCACAGAAACAAACTCCAAGTGCTGGTAAACTTGCAGACACTGAAGATGGAAACAGAGGAGGAGAAAATGAAGCCCGACGTTCATTTTAGCCCGTTAAAACACAAACAATCCGTTCATCCGTTCATCCAAACCGCAGAGCTCCTCTCCTCCTCCAGCTGACCGTTTCAGGCTCAGTGTGTTTGATAAACTCTGTCAGAGATCTGTGATGGAGAACTTTTTGCATCATTTGCACTGCTGAAGTCTGGTGATTTTACCTCTTCAGACCTTTGACTTTTACTCTTGTAGCTTCTGCAGGTGGAGACAGTTTGACCTACTTTGTTCATATTTAGCCAGTTTGGTGCAGTGGTTTCCAGCATAGGGCTTGGGCCCCCCCAAAGGGCCGCCGGTTAAACCTGAAGGTCATCAGATGATTAAAGGAAGATGAGAGAAAAACACAGTTTGTTTTCAGTTTCTGGACTTTTTTCTCATCTTTGATTTGACTGAATTATTTGATCATTGTAGAGTTTTTTAAATAAAACTGTTGGATGAAAAATGTCTCTTTGGCAGATCTGAGAACATCTGAAACAAGAGACGAAAAGAAACGCTGATTTTCTGTCAGAGTTTCTTTTTGTCACAAATCAAAATTATTGAAGTTGATCCTGAAAATATGTTTCAGCTTTTAAAGGTTTAATTCGCTGAAAATGTTTTCATTTAAATTCATAATCTGTTAAATAACTTTTAGAGGAATTTCATAGAGTGTCTCCCTCTGAGAAGTAATGGAGTATTCAGTACTTCAAAATGGAAATAAGTAGAGTTTAAGTAAATCAAAACTGCACTGAAGCAAAATAGCAGCCACATTGGATTCAAACACAAACTTTCTATTTTGGTGACGTCCATTGTCTTCTGCAGAGTGTGTGTGTGTGTGTGTGTGTGTGTGTGTAATTCCAGGAGCTACTGGGAACATTTAGATTTGGTTTCTTTAAACTTCAACCAAACACAGAGCTGTTAATGGAGAACAAATGTGATTCTTTTTTAAATATGGGGCAGCTTTGTTCATCCAGCCGCAGCCTCTGTGTGTGTGTGTGTGTGTGTGTGTGTGTGTGTGCAGATGTGGAGGATAAAGTCCTCTCAGGAATCAGGCTAATTCCTTGCACGGTCGTTGCTGTTCTCCATCTGCAAGGTTTTTTCTGCTGGATGAACGAAGCAGAAACAGACGACAGATGGACTGAAAGGCTGAGAGAAAAAAAACCTTGAGATTGTCGTCTGAAAGGTGAAACTGGGACACGAAGATAAAACCCAAAGACGCCTGAACACTGAACATCTTGTTCCTCTGTCATATTTCCTTTTCACAGGTGTTTCCTCTTCATACAGGTGTCGTGTGTTATTCATTTGATCCCTGGATTTAATTCCAGTGTCACAAAACAAACTAAGTTCTGATGATTTAAGGAGCCAATTTCTGTTCAGTTCCAGAAGAAGTTTCGGTGCAAACATGTTGGTGCTTAAAAGGTTACTGAGTTCATCTTCTTAGTTTAGCATGTTAGCATTTTCAGTCCCTACGTGAAGCTGGTATCATTAGTTTTTCACATATTTGATCACTAATTGAATTATTTTCTTCAAACTGGTCGAGGCGCCCCCTGCTGGCCTTTAGAAAGAACACAGGCTTATGGCACTTTGCATTTGCTTCAGTTTCAGACCCCGAAGCTTCATCCACTTTTTTTACTGCCTGTGTCAGAAAAACCAAAGTATTACAGGAACATTTCGACATTTTTGGGAATAAGTTGATTAACTTTCTGGCAGAAGAAGGTCTGATAATCTGCGTCAGAGTCTGCTCATCAAATACGAGACGACAGCCAGCAGCTGGTTTAGCTTAGCACAAAGACTGGACACAGAGGGAAACTGTTAGCTTGTCTTTGTTCACAAAAACCCCTCCAAAGCTCTCTGATTGAAACATTATATCTCATTTGTTGTTTGTACGAAGGACAAAATGTACAGTCGAGCCCTTTTATTGGAGGGTTTCTACTGTTTCTCTCCTTTAAGCAGTTGCTAGGCAACCAGTAGAGCCTTCAGGAAGTTAGTGGTCCCATCAGAGAGACGATCCACCTGAAAACGACCCTCCGGAGTTTTTCTAATCCATCCTGAGGGGAACATGAACATGTGAACTGAGCGTCTGCTGATAGCTGCCTCATCTTTGTTTCCTAGAGATGTGATCCAGAGCAGAGTGAGCGTTAGGTGTGAACACATCGCCGTCCCTCCACGCTGACCCTGCGGGGTGAACAGTTCACGTCCCGCTCTCCTCCTGCATTGTGTTGTTTAAAGGAAGTGGACTCACCTCTGTGCATTGAGGCTCTCATGAACAGCCTTCAGCCTTCTTATCACGACCTGACTGGAGGAACGGCAGCGGGCCACGATGGCAATCAAACTGGGGCTGCCATTCTTCTGAAACACAATGTGAACTTCCTGCGTTGAGGCGGCACCGCCGATCACGCCCCTCCTGTCTGTCACAGCACCCACCGCAAACTGGAAGCCACCAGCACACCCTTTCATTTCAATAAGCCTTTAAATCCATCAGCAAATGAAAGAAACAGATGCAGAGAAAAACTTTCAGGGGAAAAAATGGGTTTTTGACGGATGAAGGGAAGTGCCGCTCCCTGGTTAATGGGGCCTTTCGGGGCCCTTAGAGGCCTCCATTGTTGGCCCTGCTGCTGCGTCTCCTTCAGAGGCTAAAAGCAGCTTCTATCACAGGATCTGTGCTGGAGCCGCGCCGACCCGCAGAGGACAAACTGAACCCAGATCTGCATCAGAACTGGACCTGAAAAAGCTCCAGATGTTGCAGCGACGCAGTCCGTGTCTGCAGGGTGTTTTACTGTTTAACACCAACGAATCGTTGAAAACGTCCTGCTGAACGTGGAAATCTGCCCAATGCAACGAGCAACTGCCCCTGCTTCATCCATCTCATCTGATTATTTATTTACTCTACAGGATTGTTTTAGGTTATTGATTCATCCTCATGAATATAAAAAGCCCCAGGAGGTCAGTTTGTTTGGAGAAATAAAACTCTCTTAAATAAAAGTAAAAACACTCTGAAGTAGCTTCCAATTTTTTTTATCACAGTGGAGACGTGCAATAATTTATGCAATGCATGAAAATAAGAAAACTAATAGAAAGACTGAGTGATTCCTCTCTGAAGCTGAACGAAGCTGTTGTCTCTACAAACAGATTTATTGGACTCTAAATGGACAAGAAAATTTATGGATCCAAACTCTGTGAGCCGTAAACACACTTCCTCCCACAGTGACTTCACCTTCCAGCCAAAGACAGAAACGAAGCTTCAACCTCCAGAGTTCAGACTCTGTTCCAGCCCTCAGAGCTTCAGGGAACCACTGACCTGCAGATCTGCAGCTTCTTCTCATCCATCACAATGAGCACAGACGAGAACTGACTTTAAACACAACAAACACACAAACACACATCAGAAAACACACAAACACAAACACATTGTGACTTTATTTTGAGCCAAATCACCAGAATAAAAAGAATCACAAAGCAGCGATGTGTTTGATGTGTTTGATGTGTTTGATGTGTTTGAGCACCATCACAAGTGTTGTCTCTAAGCTGACTTTCCTCAGCCGGAGGAGGAGCTGATGGAGGCGGAGCCACAGCGAGGCAAGATGGCTGCCGAGCCGCAGAAAGCTGCGTCCAACCAACAAACGTTCTCTAAGCGTCAGTGAAAAGTAGGAAGAATTCAGTTTAAATTTCATTGTAATAAGTGTTAATGCACTCAGAAAAACACGTTTGAACCGCTTCAAGTTCTCGACCACACGGAGTCCACAGCCTGATGTGACTCCACCTGTCAGGACTCCACCTGTCAGGACTCCACCTGTACAGTTTCCATCGGCTTCCAGTTTTAGCTGCAGGAGGGTTTGGATGTGAGTCTGTAACGAGCTGCTCTGACTGACAGCGGCGTGGAAACGCAGCCCGTCACTGAGTCACCGACCTGTCAGCAGCAGCTGCAGTTTGTCAGCTGACGGGTAATTAAAGCTGGCGGTGCAGATACCAGGACGCTGTCCGCTCGCCCTGCAGCTCTAACGAGCTCAGTCACAGTGTGTCTGCAGCAAAAACCATCCGAACTGCTCCCACCTCAGAAATCCACCAGAGTTTTTCATTAGTCCACATTTTATTGATGTTAAACCACAGGAGCAAATGATCTGAAGCTGAGAGACGAGCTGCAGCTCTTCAACATTTAATTTCAGACTTTCTCTCACTGATTTGATCTGATTTTTGTACTGAAGGGGAACCTGCAACCTGTGTCAGTCGCCTCGATTTCCTTCACATAGCTCTTGTTTCTTACGTGTCTTTTTCTGTTTGTGTCTAAACTGGGTGTCACATTTTACCCAGAATGCTGTGCTTTATAAAACCAAAGCTACAAGCTAAACCTCAGTATCACAGCATTGCTGGTTCTCAGTGCCATGTCTTTGTTTCAGCTTCAGAATTTCTGTGAGTTTGCATGAAACCAGAGACAGCATCATCAGGTTAGCATAGTTAGCTTGCTAGGTTATGAACACCTGTTGGAGAAGATACTCACATGATCTGACCAGCTCAAAGAGAAGCTGCTTGTTAAATGTTTCTAGAATTATATTATTAAATCAGAGTTCAACCAACACCGTCAGCCCTGTGAACTGCATGTGAAACTGTAGTTTTCTCTAATTACACCGCCTTGCAAGGTGACGCTCAGCTCCACCTGCAGGAGCATCAAACAGCTTTAAGCTTCAAGCTCTGGATGTTTCAGTGACCAGCAAACACTGAGAGCAGCCGTGACGAGAGGAAGTTAATGAGAAGAACCTTTGACCACACAGGATGCTCCCCGGCTGATTTGAACCTGATATCACGTCGGCAGCCATCTTACAAGCAGAGCTCTGAAGAGAAACTGATGGAGGTCTCGCTTCATGTGGCCGAACTCAGGTTGTCTTCAGCCTCGGTGACTCTGCTGACCTTCAGGACGCTCACACGCCTGCAGGGGAATTCTTTCACAGTTTGGGTAAAGGGTGTGTAGGAACAGAAAACTCCTTCCTGTTCTCCGGCCGATCCCTTTGAATGGAGCCGGCTCCCTGTCTCTTTGCGTGCCAGGCCCTCTCTGGCTCCGAGTCCGGCCGGTGTTTGAGGGGGGAGGAGGGGTGACACTGCCACTGTGTTGCACCTCTGGTCGCTCAGCCGGTCACTGTTACAGGAAGGGAAGGGAGGGCCGGGATTTCCCCTCTGCAGCCTCCTCACACGGCCGGAGGCCAGCAGAGCGGCGGTCCAATCTGCCCTGAAAAACACCTCAAGGTTCCCGTCGGCACTGAGCGCCTCCTTCAGAGACCAAACTCAAAATGGCTGCAGAGTCTGTCTGTCTGTCTGTCTGTCTGTCTGTCTGTTTGTTTGTCCACCAGTTTATTCAGACTGAAGTGTCTCAGCAAACATGAGATGGACAGACAGATGAGTCCTACTGAAAAATACTTTCACTAAGCATGTATGCTAAAGTAATGCACAAAGTATCTTAAAGTACTTGAGTAAAAGTACTTTGAGTCCAGTTGATCTGCTGCAGGACAGAAGATCCACTGAGACGATGCAACACTGCATCCTTTCTGTCCGTTTCTGTCTGTCTGTCTGTCTGTCTGTCTGTCTCTCTCTCTTTCGCTGTCTCTCTCTCTCTCTCTCTCTCTCTCTCTCTCTTCACTCTCTGGCTATGTCTCTCGCCCTGCCCCCCGTCACATTCCCAGGATGCTGCGCTCCGGTGGAGATAAAGTTAGCCCTGCAGAAGTGACAACATGCTGTAACTGTTACCTCCTCCTGATGACGCCCCCCTCCAGGTCGTGTGTCTGAAGGATGCTAGGCAACATAAACACAGCTAAATAAAACAGTGGAGCTGCTACGAGCCTCCACCTCGTCCTCCACCTGCTCCCAGAACAAAACGGAGCTGTTCTCAGATCAGCACTGCAAAGTTGAGTTTAAGAAGAACAAGTTTGATTCACTTATTCATCCGCTGACACAAACAAATAAAACTGAACAGGTGGGTGAGACAGGTGGGTGAGACAGCGTCAGACAGACAGGTACAGACAGCTTCATGTTAACTCTTTAATTCAGGTGAATACATGATGTTTGGTTATTTCTCATCACTTCAGATCGTAGTGCACTAAATGTACAGAGTGACATGCATGAGAGGCAAACCCTCGCGTGAGCTCAGAGTTCAGGACGTTTCTCCACGATTCAGAGTTTGAACGCCGTTCAGCGACGAGTCTTCATGTTCAAACATGAACTCGTGATGTCAAAGATGTCTGAAGAAATGTTTGCCTGCAGAGAATCCCGGAGAAACGGACAGATGACTGAGATCACGATGGGGTTTGAACGGCATTTAGTCTCAGAAAGAGAAACATCAACATTAGAGTACCTTATTAAATGTTTGTTATAGCTTATTAGCAGCAGTAAGTCAGAGAAACTGTACATCATAAACAACTCACTTTGTCCTGTTACGAATTAATACAGAATTAATCTTGTCCTCCTTCAGAGTCTTTTCTAAAGCACAGGAGCATCCTGATCACCTGATCATCACTTCATCATCATAATCATTAGAGCTGATCGGAGTTCGCCTGCAGACGAGCAGAAAGTCGGTGTTATTTGCAGAATCTGTGAACACGAGCACGAATCATTCAGAGTTAAAACTCATGTCCATGTTCACAGAAACTGCACTTTAAATTTTCCTCTTATATTGTGATTCCACGATTTTTCTGTCACTCTCTGCTCAAGTTTCAATGTTAGCTTCTTTTTCTACCATTTGTCCTTCAAGGAAACTTTCGATAGATCAAACAGACGTCATTTTGTTCGGCCAACAGTCCAAAACCAAAACAATATGAAACAGAAACACGACAGTTTAAGAAGCTGAGAAGAAGAAGGTTTGTCGTTTTGTCTTCATAAATTACAAACATGATTCAATCATTTATGAAACTGTTTTAACTGCTGAATAATCTGTTGATGAACTCATCGTCTCCAGAGCGTCCAGCACTTCCAGTGTGAAGTTTAGAGTCTGTGTAATAGATTACTCTCATGCTGCTGAGGGTCCATCTTTACTCAGACCTGCTCAGCATCTTCAGGTCCTTCAAAGAGTCATCGTCTCCTCAGACGGATGAGATCCTACAGTGAGGACGAGTTCCATCTTTCTACAGAAGGTTAGTCAGATTATATCACTGTGAAACTTTGCGTGGTGCGTTCAGGTGCAATGTCTCCCTGAAGTTAATCGTCTCCATCACGGTTGTGACTTTTGCAATAAAAGCGTTGACCTTCAGTGGACGTCTCCTCCTCAGGCCTCGCAGTAGCCCTGGCTGGCCATGAGGGCCGTCTGGCTCTCTCTCCGTTTGTCCCTCTTCTTCCTCAGCCGGACCCTCCAGCAGATGGCGCTGGAGACCAGCAGGCCCAGTCCAGCAGACAGCAGCACCAGTCCCAGCACTGAGATGGTGGAGCCATGGGAGTTGAAGGTGTAAGCCACCGCCGTGACCACGATGCCAGTGATGAAGACGACCACGCCGAACGGCACCGTGCAGCGGTAGCAGGACATCTCGGCGCCACCTGTGGCCGCTGTGAGCTGGACCTCGTTGATGTGTGGGATGTGCGTTGTCACGACGACGCCGGGGTCCTTCCTGGGCTTGTCTCGGCTCAGCTTCTCAGCAGAGATGGATGTGGGCGTCCTCATGGCGTTCCTGGGGATCCTGGGGCCACCTTTGTTGTGGAGGTCGTCCGGCATGGTGATTTTACTGGCAAGGAAGAGGTGGGCCATCTTGAGAGTGATGTCAGCGATCAGCTAATCACAGAATAGCTAGCTAAAAACAAATAAACAAAGCAAACAACATGAACACTAATTATGTGAGGTCATCGATGCCAGAAAGCTGCTGACGAAGCTGCAGCCTCTTTAATATCCACATCATGAAAACCAGGTACTTTTATCCTCGTAACGTTTTCGATCATGTCGCCTATAAACATGATGTTACAATCATTGTTTCAATGTTTTTTTGCAGCAAAACAATTAATAACAATCTAGAATCATCCTAAAGCTTTTTGCTCAGATCGCCACCTACTGGCTGCAGAACAAAGAGCTTTACAGCAGAATCATGAAGAAGCTTCAGAGATGGTTCGACCCTGTGACATTAAACCTCCTCAGAAAAGTTGCTGCTGTGCTTCCATAAAAACAGCTGCTGTTGATGAAAGTTTAATGTGAAACAGAGGGAGACTCGAGGTTCATGAAACGCAGATAAACGGAAAATAACCGACATTAATGTGGCAAAATATGACCTCTGTCTGTCAGAAGTCAAGTTTCATTCTCAGATTCAGACTCGTCAGGAAGCTTAAATATATAAAATGATGTTAATGCAACATCTGGCTCCTGGTGAGAAGAAGAGAGAATCCAGAGCGTTTTTCATTTGGAGAGATCGGTTCGATGTATTGACCCTGTTTCTAGCTTCCAAAAATGACCTAATTCTCTTCTTATTGCTTCAGTCTGTGTTCATGTGTGACTTCAGAGTCCCACAAACTGAAGAGTTTTACACTCAGACGTTCACAAAAAACAGCCTTCTCTCTCTGTTTCAGTACGAAATCGCCTTTGATTTAATCCTGTTTGCACATCTGCAGAGTTTAAGATCTGAACAGGTTTAAAAAAGCTGATAAAGAGTCACAGAAATGATTTTCAGATATGATTCCAGTCTTTCTGACTCTTTCAAACCGTCCTTCCATTCCAGTGAAAATCCAGTTTGTGTCACAGTTTGTGCTGGAAAACCATTCTGTGCTTTAATGATAAAAACTGAAAAATTCACCGTTAAAACAGTTTCAGTTAATCCTCACAAGTCTACACAGAAACACCCTTAAATATCTTATTCTAATACCTGTTACCCCTCAGAGTCAGTCCACCTTAAATGACTCAGAAGCTGTTTGAAGTCAGTTTATTCCCATTCACCTTCATATGAAAATGAAACTTTAAGGAGGTTTTTTAAGATTCACTTCTGTTGTCTGAGCTCAGCAATGATGTGACCACACACACACACACACACACACACACACACAGATCTGAGCCTGTGTTGTTAACATAGTTTGAATGATGCAGTCAAACACCTGCTTCGTGTCCTGCTGGGGGGGGAAATCAGATCACTCACCGTGCAGACGTGCAGCTCTTCATCCTCCTTCAGCTCAGACTGACGTGTTTTCGTCTCCGTCGAGGCTCCACAGGTCGTCTCTCTGCACTGCTCACTGCATCGTCTCGGCCGCAGGAATAAATGGGGGAATATGGCTATCAATAGAAAAAACAGGGGGGACTGCCCTCCTCTCCTCCCCCCTCCTCCCCCTCCGCCACACCACCTCCTACTGGACCAACAAGAAAAGGTTTAACTCTTTCCTGCCCTCAGCAGTGTGTCACTCTCACAGTGTGTGAGGCTCTACGTGCTGCTTAAAACGAGCAAAACAAACCGCCTTAAAATGAGTTACTGCTGGAGGAAGAAAAACACTCATTCCACCTTAAATAACACCTTCTTAATGCCAGCTTACTGACTGACACGAAAGGAAAAAGGATGAAGACAAACAACTTAAACTTCTTTAAACTCAAACTCCCATCAGACGTGCTCACGGTGGAGTGTGTGCAGTTTAACAAGCTTCAGTCCAGACTTCTGCTCCTTCCTCTCCACTCACAATTAGACTGAAATTATTGGAAAAAGTAAAAATAATCACAGGAAATCTATTTATTTTAATAGAATAAATGGATTCAGTCCTGGAAAGAAAATGGAAACTTTAATAACTGACTTGTTGCTGCTGACGGAGACCAAAGTGCCTGATTTCATGTCAGACTTTTGTTTCTTTTACAAAAGTCAAAGTGTTTGTGTGAAAAACAGTTTCATGTCCAGTGAACCAGCTCGTTCTCTGCTCATCAAACACACACTCTCCATCACAAACCTCAAGCTTCTGTATGAAACACACAAACACACGGCAGCGTAAACAGAACTGAGTCCGTGTTAGATCCTAACACAAACTGCACGTCGTACGCAGCTGAAAGCTTCAGTTCAGCTCATTAAAACTGGAACTTCATGTCCGAACTCGCTGTGATGGAAATCAGAGGGCTGCAGAATCGTTCTGCCTCTGAGACCTGCAGACTTCAACATCTGGGAGGAATCAGCTGAGAGAAAGAGCTGAGGTTTATTTATGACCCTGACCCTCCAAACAGCCCGACTCCACGGTGGTCCGGAGACAAAGAGTCACTTTCAGACATCATCCTCTTCAAACAGCACAGTGTGTTTTCACTGGAGTCTCAGAAACTCACCCAGTAACCAAACCAACCAGGACTGAAAACCAGAGGACTTAACATGATGGAGGAGGCAGATCAGAGAACATGAACCATTTTCATTTGACAGACACTGAAAAAAAGATAAATGAGATTAAAAAACTTCACCAGAGGCAGTTTTTGTGTCACAGTTTGTCTGAGTGTTACTGGACTGAAGTGACTGATCATGCTGGTTGAAGTGTGTGATCATGCTGGTTAAACTGGACTGAAGTGTGTGATCATGCTGGTTGAAGTGTGTGATCATGCTGGTTAAACTGGACTGAAGTGTGTGATCATGCTGGTTTAACTGG
>JAPZDV010000014.1:2919836-2932410 GCA_029814665.1 Acanthurus lineatus
TTGTTCTTGTTAACCTCTATCAATGTTGAATAATAGGCTGCTCTAGCAGTGCAAAAGGCATTCTTATATGTTTTAAGGCTATGATGCCAGGCTGATCGGAATTCTTCCCAACTTGTGGAACGCCATTTTCTCTCCAACTTTCACGATGCCTGCTTTAACTTTTGTGTTTCAGGGTTATACCACGAAACTGTTCCAAAGTTGAATTTTTCACACAACATCATATTTTTTTTTAACTCATAAAGTAACTGAAGCTTAAATGTAATTGAGTAAAAAGCGCAGTATTTCCCAGAGATTTAGTGGATTAGAACAAAATGTAAATACTGAAATAAAATATCAGACACATTAAGAACTTAAATACAGTACTCAAGTGAATGTACTCAGTTACATTTCTTGTCATCTCTGATTTGAGTATTTTGTGAATCCTCGATGCAAAATAAAAACTGCAGAAATGACTCGAAACTGAGACTGACGCCTGCACGGTGTGTGTGAGTGTGTGTGAGACTGTGTGTGTGTGAGTGTGTGAGACTGTGTGTGTGTGTGTATGGGGGGGTTACACTGCCTCACACTGTTCAAACTGTTTATACATACCAGTGTGCTGTGAGGGCCCCTCTGTCACCGCCTGTTTACTCAAACTTATTTTGGGAAAATTCCACCTCTGCACGACTCTGGCCATAAATCACTGAATCTGCAGCTTTGTGGGATGATAACTTCTGTCACTCACACACACACACACACACACACTCACAAGGGCTGGTGTAACTGAGTACATTTACTCAGCTACTGCAGAGGAGAGTTTCGTGTCTCCACACAGAAACATTTCAGGAAACAGAAACAGATTAAAGAGAACAACAGAAACGATTAGTTTCCTTCATTAATGCGACGATGCAACATGTCGGACTGCAGCTGCATTCAGGAACTCAACGAGTTTATTTAAAACCGTTACAGATTTATTAATCAGGTCACAGTTTATTAATCTGTTTGCTCAGATTATTAATCTGTCCCTTTAAACGTTTTGTAATTAAAATAGTGCTTTTCTTTATCTTCTATCTGTTTATGATCACGTTCACATTTTAATCACCGTTTATTTTTTCACTAATCTTAAATTGTGACAAACAAACATGTTTTCTTTTTGTTATGAAGACGGATTTATTAATCCGGTTTCATTATACATTTGTTTACACAGATTATTAATCTGTTCATTCATCAGTTAATATACTTGTTTTATTATCTTGTTTTGTCTGTTTTTAATTTCATTCACACAGATTATTGTTTGTTCAGTTTATTCATCTCTCTCCAACAGATTATTAATCTGTTCTCTCAGTTAATCTCTTTGTTCAGTTTGTCCTTAAACTAAATGAGCAAATAGAATAAAATCACTTTACCTCACAGACTCAGACAGGAAGTGATGTAACTGAGGATTATTAATGAAGATTCACTAAAAAAATATAAAGCACAAAACCTCAGAATATCATCTGGATGATTAAACAGATTAACTGTAAAGTTCTCGTAGATTTAAACAGTTTTTTTCTCTTCTTCTGTCCAGAAATAGAGGCATTATTTCCTGTCCAACAGGGACACCTGCTGGTGAAGAAGTGAAGAGCAGAACATGACGACGTTTTCATTCTTTCTGGTTTATTTCAAATACCTTTAAAATGGCAGAGAGGCACACAGGCTACAAGTATCTGAAACTAGTGAGCCGATATGAGCACCAGATAGATATCAGATATCACATGAAAAAACATATTTACAAATATAAATTAACACAGATTTCAACTCCAAAAGACACTGTGACGGCAAACGCTTAGAGATGGAACAGAGGTGGTAAATATACGTGACGACGTCTCTTCTGAGACGACGAGAAGAAACCAGCTTACATTTGAACTGTGTGTAGTGCAAGAAATACTGTCAATAATACAAAGGAAAATAAAAAATGAGATAATTCACATTCATAACACCTTTGGTCCAAAGAGAACTGAAAGAGGATTAAAAACCCCAGAGGGGATCCGTGTATGGATGACAGATTACCGATCACTGACGGACTTCACTTCTTCTTCTGTCTTTTTTCAGAGGATTTCTCGAACCTGCCGCCCCGGAGGAAGCCACGTCTTCGGTTTGGATACAGATCTGACAAGCACGAAATGTCCTACTCAAACTAATCACAAGCAGCTGAACGGTGGCAGTGGGCTCGATCGTCTCTGGAAGAACCTGAGGCACTGGACAGGTGGTGCTCTACATCCATCTGAAGCTGTTAAACCCCGATTTCACACCGTCAGTTAAAACACAATCTGAGCTGAGAGGCAGCTGAAGTTTGCTGATGATTCATCAGACTGGAATTGATCAAGACTTTCCCTGAAGTCTGAAGGTTTTATTGGGAAGAAAAACTCTTGATGTGACAACAGAACCTTCACTCAGTGTCCTCAGTGTCCTGCTGTCAGCGTTGTGTCGGTGAGGGACCGATGAACCTTCAGCAAACCAACATCAAACCAAACTCCATTCAGAAAAGGACACATTGAGGCAGCAGGTTCTCAGTGACGGACCTTTCAAA
This sequence comes from Acanthurus lineatus, assembly GCA_029814665.1. Lineage (NCBI taxonomy): Eukaryota > Metazoa > Chordata > Actinopteri > Acanthuriformes > Acanthuridae > Acanthurus > Acanthurus lineatus. The sequence goes on from JAPZDV010000014.1 coordinate 2,922,382, forward strand.
CAGGTCAGCTGATTACTGAGAGACTGGGACTTTATTTCTGCTAAATGTTTCTTCCACCACAAACTAAAATCCATTTCATTCCAGGTGTCAGATGTTTGATCATAATCCAGAGCAGCAGCGTTAACCTTCTCATCTTAAATTTTTATTTCTCTCCTCCACACGCAGACTGCATCTTGACTTCAGGTGTGAACAGGGTCTCACATCAGGGCTCCTACATTGTGTTTCAGTAACTCCACCAGATGTCTTAAGCTTATGTAACGTCACCGGATGACCGGAACCACAGAAACGGTGTCGTCTGTTTGGGCAGCATGAGAAGTTTCCAGACGTGTTGTGCATTTTGTGTACAAAGAGCTGCGAGTGACAGGAGCCTGTGGACGAACATCCGGAGCAGAGTAGGAACCCTGAGAGCTGTTGTAGGAAGTGTTGTAAGACAGTTTGGTCCGGTTCAGCTCTGAGGCTGAGGCGTCGTCTCCGACGTCCTTCAGTGATTCCGTGAGCTGAAGAATCCCACGCTGGTCGGCGACTCCTTCACCGTCACTGTGATGAAGTTGGCCGTGACGTCGGTGACGAACACGTGCTCCAGGAGGCTCCGGGCCGGCCGCCAGTCCGTCTCCGTGTCGGACTCCGTGGCGTCGTTGCCGAGGCTGGGCCTGCTGTTGTCTGGGTACAGCGAGGCGTCCTGCTCTGATTCGCTGCTGCTGGTCTCGTCCGAGTCGCCGGTGCTGAGCTCGTTCAGACTCCGGTTCTGAGAGCCCAGCCCGTGTTTCCTCTCCTCGTGCCGCCCGCCGCCTCCCCGGCTGCTTCCTGCCAGCTTCTTAGTGTCTGCCAACATGTCTTTCCCCCTTTCCTCTCTTAACCTGCCCTGCTCTGCACTGCCACCTGCTGCCAGAGCAGAGCGCTGCCCGCCGGCCGACGTGCCCATCTCTTTGCTCCCCACTCCTTTCACCACCATGCTGCTGCCGCTCCTTAAGCTCGACCTGGACGCCGCAGCTCCGCCGCTGCCCGTGTTGTTTCCCTGATGGCTGCTGCCGGCCGACGGCTTGCTGACGCTCTGCAGGTTGAGGGCTCGCAGGCTGAGCGCCTGATTGGCTCGGTCCCGAGGCGTCGGCGAGGAGGAGGAGGGTTTGGAGAGGCTGGAGTTCTGCTGCTTGTGTTGGACCAACCCGGTCTGACCTCCCAAGCCCTCCTGCCTCCTCTGGCCCAGCGGGGAGCGCTGGACTGTCTGGCCCCCCCCGAAGCTACTGTGCAGACCCACCGACGCCGAACCTCCACCTTTTTTCAGAGGAGACACCTTGAACCCGTCTCCTCTACTGCTGCCAGTTTCTGAGATGGAGCGCTTCAGCTCAGACAGAGAGTTCTTGCTTTGTGGAGACCTTGTGAGGCTTTGCAGGCTGCTTTTACTGTAGGTGGAGGAGCCGGAGGACGGAGACATGGAGCGACTGGTCCAGATGCAGCTGAGAGATCCGGATTTGGAGATGGCTGTCTGGGAGAAGGAGCTGGAGGAGGTCTGGGAGGCGGAGGCCGGCTCGTCTCTGGAGGTCCTGCTCAGGCCCGTGTATGTGAAGCTGGCTGGCTGCAGGGGTTTCTTCACCCGAGGCTCCTCCCTGGGCGGTCTGAGCACCTGGTGGTGGCGCTGAGGGGGAGGAGGTGGAGGAGGAGGAGGAGGCGGTCTGCTCTTCGCTTGTCTCAAAGCCCTCAGGTCAGGGTGGAGCGGCTTCCTGCCACGCTTCTTCTTGCGGGGAGGTTCTGGTTTGGCCAGTACGATCTGAGGCCTCTTCTGGGGGACGGGATGGACACGGGGGCCGGGCTTCGCCTTCTTCGTGTGATCTTCATCCTCTGAGGAAGAGGAGGAGGCCGTCGATGAGAGGCCTGAGGAAGAGGAGGACGAGGAGCGGCTGTCTTTTGTGGCGGCTGGTGCAGGCGGCTGGAAAGATAAAGAACAAAACGAGGTCACGATCTGCGGCTGCGGCGGCGGCGGCAGATGAAAAGCTGCAGCAGAGCAGAATTACCAGAATCTTCCGCGGACGTCCTCTGGGCCTCTTCCCTTTCTTCTGGAACAGCAGCTCCCTCTCTTGTTCTCTGAAGAACATCAACACAACATTACACCACCGTTCACATGAAACACAGACTGTTTCGCTCTGCAGCCAGCTCAAAACGAACGAGGTCTGCCTGATCGAGACGCGGCCGAGAGCTCACGATCAAACTGTGAGACACATATTTCAAGCTGAACTGAAAGTAGTTTTTGGTTCCATTCAAACATGAATTGTTGTTTTTATCCAATTTGTTTAACAAGAGGCCAAAATATATGAACAATCAACAATTTTAATTCTCATTTAATCCTTAAAAATTTTATTAATCACAATCTGCCTTTTCTTTTATTTTATATGATTCTATCTGGAATTTTTTTTAATTTAAATTAGACACAACCTTGATAAATTGTCATTTTAACCTTTTTCTCACTTCCAAAGGTGGACGATTGTTAAAATATTGACTGACAGATGATTAATCACCAATGAAAATAACTGTTTTAGCGTTGTTTCTCACCAATCAAACATTTGTTGTTGAAACCTCAAATATTTAGCAGGATTTGCTTCTTTTTACCTTTTTTTATACGCCTCTATATACCCAGTAAAAACAATACATGACTGACCCCTCGTTTCTGATCGTTTCCACTAACAAACTGCATCTACATGAAAACACACACACACACACACACACACACTCACACACACACACACACACACACACTCACCTCTTGTGGAAAGCTGCCAGCAGCCTCGGGTCCAGGATGTTTTCCTCTGGCTCCCAGCTGTTGTGCCTGAAAGCAGCAGAAAACTGTTGTAACAGAAATCAGGTCAGATCTTTGGCTTCAGCTGCAAACTGTGCAGATCTTAGATAAAGTGAATCATCATTGGTTGACGTGTTTATTAGCAGCATATGACAGAAACATGAGTGTGTGTGCAGCAGGAACACACACACACAGCAGAGCTACACGGTGATGATGTTTACAGTCACACCGGCCTGTGCTCGTCCTCACGGCTGCACAGTTCATGCAAACATTAAACCTTTTCACGGTGTGCGTGAAACCCGCACACCGTGTGTCTGTTCTGTCTGTGGGTCAGTTTGCGTGCATGCAGGTGATCCAGTGGATCCTGCAGCTCGTAGGATGTTGGCACTAGCATCAGCTGCTTGGGTTGAAAACGGCTCGGAAAAGCCGAAAAATGAGCGCAGAAATGGCTGCTGCAGCACCGCGGAGCCGCCGTGCGCTTCACCGGCAGCGTGTTACGGAAGATCTGCTGCTTTTTCCGCCTCCAGCGGCTCAGATCCCGGCGCGGCAGGGTCGCAAACCCCGCCGCGGAGCCAGGCATTGTTTGGTGCCATTTTTCAGTGTGCTAGCTACTGTATGTGTCGTTAGCCGCGGCGGCTAGCGCAGGAGGCTAGCTAGCTACTTACTTGGACGACCACCCTCTCCACTTCACCAAATACTCAAACTTGCCCTGCGAAAGAGGACAGAAAGGGTCAGCGGGACATGAAGCACCGAGTCCGGACAGAAGGCCCCCCCCCGCCGGGCCGCCGGCCGCGTTTTCTTACCTTTCTCGGCCGTTTGCTGAGGATGCATTCCGCATCAAATACCTGGCCGACTGTGACCCCCTCCATTACTACGGCAGCAGCCCCTCGCAACGAGCGGGGAGGGCGCTTTTTGACCCCGCACGGCCACTGTAGCTCCGTCCTCCCCGCAAATATAAATGTAATGAAGCTATTATAAGAACCAAACAGCATTTAACTCATCATAACGATCAAAAATAAAACACTAATTTTATCCTCTTTATTATAACAATATGCTCCGATGAAAACCTCATGCATTATTATTTATTATAATTTTAATTCATTTTTATACCCGTCGGTAATTGACTAATAATCTGGTCATTAATTAAGGATTACTGCTGTTAATAGCATTTTTTAAAATTAAAAATAAAAGGCCAACTTTTATTTTTAAAATATTTTCCAGCTTTCTTTGTTGCTTTTACTTCACATCGAGGAAATATTACCCTTTTCTGTTGCTCTCTACATTTATCTGAGAGTTTTAATCATAAATTATTTTACAGCTACATATGAAAAGGATCAATATTAATCTGGTAATCCTGATTACTTTAATGCATATAAATGTATGAGATGCCTCTGTACAGTGCAGTATTTATTCTTTACGAGTATGAACCAACAATAAAGCAGCGAGGGGCTTCAAATGATGGCCTACATAGTGTGTGTGTGTGTGTGTGTGTGTGTGTGTGTGTGTTAATAGTGCACGATATTTTTCCCTGGATAGTGAAGGTATGACCCGCCCTGCTGCGGCTCTGATTGGCTCAGGTAACGGACCCTTTGTCCATCACCGGAACTCCACCTGCGGAACTTTGTGTCTGCATGGGGACTTAATTCCGTGTTGCACCAACGTTATGTATGTTTCCGCGTAACATGTTTGGTAACATGTTTCTGTGCAGCGGCGAATGACTGTGGAGCGAACCGAAGGTATCAGCGTTTTCAAGATTATTAGAAACAATCAAATTAAATAGTTTAAACATTAAAGTGCAGTTAGCTAGCTGAGGCTAAGCTAGCTGAGGCTAAGCTAGGTGAGCTAGGTGAGCTAGGTGAGCTAGCCTTCAGACCAGCCGGCTGTGACTCCTGACTCTGGAGGTCAGAGACGTTTATATGCTGACTGTGAGCTCGGTTTGTACAGATAAATAAGATGTTTAATCATCATGAATCTCGCTAATCTTTGAGGTCAATATCAGTTTATTCTGTTAACGTGTCAATGTTTTTTACCTGATCAAAATAGCGCGAGAGTTACGACCGAAAAATCAAGAAATAAAGATTGGACGCGTGTTTATCGCACAAACGTTCACGCTGTTTTATGACCTGAGATCTTTTGGGAATCGTCAGTTTTCTCTGAAAAATTCGGCAAAGACCTGATCCTTCAGGAACACAAGGGGATGATTTAAAGGTTTGGTTTTAGAGGTGTTTCCAGCTGCTGTCTGTCTGCCTGTCTATCTGTTTGTCTGTCTGCCTGCCTGTCTGTCTGTCTGCCTGCCTGTCTGTCTGTCTGTCTGTCTCAGAGGGTCTCAGTGTTGCTTAGAAAATGATGCCGAATTGAAGAGTGATTTTTTTTAGGTTTGTAGAACTTATCGGTCTTTTCCCAGCAGACATATCGGATGTTTGTGAGCAGATTTAGAGTTTAATCTGTTTTAATGCAGTTTTGTTTGGTGCTTTCACGGGTCAAACTGTATTAGTTAGATTTCTTGAAATATAAAGTCTGGAAAGTAACGCTTTGGATTCATTCAGTGTAATTCAGTGGTTGTAATTTTTCGTGTTTTGTAGAACAAATCTATGAAAGTTTAGTGGATAAAGCAAAATCTAATAAGTTGCAGCTCTACTTAACAGTGAAAAATCTGGATTATTATAAAAATAAAATTCCTTTTGGATTCAATCTTTGCAGATAATTTATGTTTATTTTTTGTGGTGAAAAACCAAAGTGTCTGAGAGCTGCCTGCTGTTCCTCCATCCAGGTGAGTTTTCTCCAGGTGACGAGCTTCAGGTGCTGACAGATTTCAGTACCAGTCATGCTGCTGCCCCCCCTGCTCCGTCAGTCCCTCTGCTGCCATCATTCACTGTTAACACGATGCGTTCGGAGGCTTCGGCCCGAAACTGTGAGGACGCTGCACTCCCAGTCTGAGCACTTCCTGCGTCCCAGGTTCCCCCTTCGCTTCCACGCTCAGAGCCGAGGCGCCAAGAGCCGAAACAAGGGATCGAAGAGCCAGGAGGAGGAGTGGAGAACCAGGAACAAGACGGTGCTGACGTACATCGCGGCTGCTGGCGTGGGGATGATCGGCCTGTCGTACGCCGCCGTGCCGCTCTACCGGCTCTACTGTCAGGTTAGAGAAGAACTCACCTGGCTGCTCCTCAGCAGAAGTCCTCACCTCCAGCTCGCAGGTGTGACAGCTCTTTGTGTTTTTGTCTGTCAGGCTTCAGGCCTCGGCGGCATGGCGGTGGCCGGCCACGACACAGATCTGGTGGAGACGATGGAGCCGGTGAAGGAGCGCGTCATCAAGATCACCTTTAACGCGGACCGACACGCCAGCATGCAGTGGAACTTCAGACCGCAGCAGACGGAGATCTTTGTAAGACCTGGTTCCTCATCAGAGCTCCTCTCATGGTTTCACCGTGTTCTCACAGCTGCACCAACTTAGTTTCAGTCTGATGCACAACATCCATTCATGCAGACGTGTGTGTGTGTGTGTGTGTGTGTGTGTGTGTGTGTGTGTGTGCGCGCGTGTGTGTGTGTGTGTGTGTGTGTGTTCTGTACTGTTTGAGAGAGACTCTCAATCAAAAACAGTAAAATGAGCTTCCTGTTGTTGAGCTTCACATCCTTCTGTCCTGAGTTTCTCACCAGGACCTCTGACATGATCTGGTCGTGGTCCTGGTTCTGGTCCTGGTTCTGGTCTGGAATCAGATCATCACCTGTAGCGTGCGATGTTTTAGATGGTGATGTGTGTGTGTGTGTTTGTTGTACAGGTGGTTCCAGGTGAGACAGCGCTCGCTTTTTACAGAGCGAAGAACCCCACAGACAAACCGATCACTGGCATCTCCACCTACAACGTGGTTCCCTTTGATGCGGGACAGTACTTCAACAAGATCCAGGTAGTTCAGGCGTCCATGAGACCGTGAGAAATGCAGCTCTCTGCACCTCCGGTGTGTCCGTGGTGATCAGCCGATGTCTCTGTCGTCTCTCTGCAGTGTTTCTGCTTCGAGGAGCAGCGTCTGAACCCCCATGAGGAGGTGGACATGCCCGTCTTCTTCTTCATCGACCCGGAGTTCGACGAGGACCCCAGGATGGCTCGAGTGGACACCATCACTCTGTCCTACACCTTCTTTGAGGCCAAGGAGGGTCAGAAACTACCTCTGCCTGGTTACAGCTACAACTGATCGGCCCACCGCTGCCACGCTGACAGGATCATCCAAACCCTGAACCAGGAACCGGATTCTGCCTCAAACATCAGTCCAAGTAGAAAAAACAGGACTCTCTTCTTTAAAAGTGAATGAAGTTCTTCATCGTGTGAGCGCGGCTCTTCATCTTTGTTTGTCTGCAACACGTGTTTACGTACAGGATGAAACAGTTCCACCATAACTCGAGTCGTTCGGCGTCTCAGAGGATTCAGGCCACTGCTACGAACTAAAGACCCTGAGCTTCTGAAGATAAAATAAAGAAAAAGTTGTAACAGTTTCAGAGACGAAGCATCAGAGTCTGATCGGTTTCACGTGTAGTTAAAGGTTTCACCAGTGAGCTCGAGTCAAATCAAACGGTATCGAATCAGTTCACATTGATACTTGGCACCTTATTATCAGAGACTTTAGGGTCTTGAACTGCAGTGAAACTGACGTGACTGAAAACTGGAGTTAAACAAACTGTCTGGATTCATGTGACCCAAACAAACTTTACTTTTTCATAAAAAGTTACTTATTTTTTTTATTCTTTAATTGTTTAAATATATATGAATAATTATTCTGATAGTTAATAACATTTCTTTTCCTAACAGTGGCCTTTAATACTCTGTCATGCCGTTCAGGATGTTAATTTAAAAAAAAAACAAACAGGTTTTTCAATCATCCTGGAAAACCTGGAATTCTCAAACACAGCTTTTTTTAATCATAAAAATCTCTGAAAAAAGATTAATCCTGAAAAAATCTTGAAGTAACTTTTAAGTATCAGAATCTGTTCATTAATTTAAGGGAAAACAGGTTTTAGTTCCTTAAAAAATGAATGAGTATGGTGGATTAATTTTTCTACGTTTCACATGCTGACATTTCTGTTTCACTCCAGTTTTTAAGTGATAATCAAATCTTCAGGCTGAGACGTTGAAAAGATAAAAACTAAAAAGTGTCGCTGTTGTGATCAGAACTTTGGAGCCTGAACGTTTTTTCACCACAGAGACTCGAAGCGTCGAGCTGCAGCTTCAACACTCACTGCAGTTTGTAAAGTGGAGCCACTGTGGCTCCTGATCAACAGTCATTACAGCTGATTATTGTTGAAAAGACTGATTAACTGTAAAGTAATCAATAAATTATTTCTAAAAGCTCCTGCAGAGTTTCACTGAGCTGAATGTTTGTGCTGAATTGAATTGTAGGTTTGCAGGTTTTCACAGGTTTCAAAGGCTGCAGCCGACTTTAAAAACCCCAAGAGAAGAAGAGTGGGGAGATAAAACATGTGACACTGTAACCGGGCAGATTAGACCTTCAGGTTTCATGTTCCTATTGTTTTGTTTTGTTCTTTTTCTGGTTCTTATTACATGATGAAAGATATAATTTTTCCCCTTAAAACAAAATCAGTAATCTGAGTAATGACCCCTGTATTTGCCCTGCTGTGGACACCAGGTGGCAGCAGAGGACAGGCTGAAAACCAGTGAAGCTTTTGTGTAACTTGTTTCCGCAGAAACCTGAGATCCATAATTGTGCTCTTTGCGCCCTGTTTGTTAGGTGTATTGAGTTTAAGAACGACTTAAATCAACACGTTCCTCCTTTTTAAAGTCCTGAAATAATTTAGACATTGAATTTATTGAAAATAAAAGTGTGAGATTATTTTGAAAGTGGTGATGAGCTTTTATTTTGTAGGCACAGACAGGAAACAGGGCCGTAATCTCGTTCTGTGACACTTGACGTCACGCAGGGAGCCAATCAAACGGCTCCTCTCGTGTGTTGACGGACGTTTTCAGCGTCGGGTCCGCGCTCGAGGTTGCCTTAGTAACTGTTAGGTTGGACCAATCAGACTGAGGCGGGGGGGCCGAACGCCTCCTCTCCTCGCCCCCTCCGTCCCCATCTGCGACACCACCTCCGCTGGAGCAGGGAGGCGGTGGGAGGGAGGCCAGATCTCCGTCAGCTCTTCCTCCTCAGTCCGGAGTCGAGGAGCGGAGCGGAACCGTCTGCGGAGGAATTTTACCTCCGTGCGTAAAAGTGCGGTGCGTCCTGCGCGCGCTGTTGGCACAGAGGACGTAGCGGCCCCGCGGGACACTTTTACGCCGTTTGGACACAATCTGAACCGGACCACCGAACTGAGCTGCATGTAAACAGGGTCCGTCGTGGATCGTGCGCGGATTTCTTCGGGCGGACTTTACGCGTTTCTCTCACTTTGGATCGGGGCGTCAGAGCGGGACAGCAGGGGGGGCAGGAGGGGGGAGAGGGTCCAGGCTCAACGCTGCCGAGCCTCATCTCATGATGGGACACGGCAGCTGTGATCTGCCGTGAGGATGAGCCACAGAAGCAGCCCGGCCAGGGCGTACGACTTTCTGCTCAAGTTCCTGCTGGTGGGGGACAGCGACGTCGGGAAGGGCGAGATCCTGGCGAGCCTGCAGGACGGAGCCACCGAGTCCCCGTACGGACACAACATGGGTGAGTGAGGAGCGCCCGGCGGGTCGGAGGGGTGTGGGGGGGTCAAGGAGTGAACAGAAGGTCGTTTATTTATATAAAACCCACCTGTCGGGTTACTTTGGGAGGTTTTAAGCGCGCGGGTGTCCTGTTTTTACGCACGCGTTACGCAGCGGGACGAAGGTGAGAACCAGGTGGATCGAAGAGGCGACAGTCCGGTTCACAGAGAGAAATCAGCCCGTTACTCACGTGACACCAGACACCACGGCACCCCAACATGAGGCCAGGCACACCGAGGGACACACCAACCTCGGGGTCCAGAAGTAATGGAATACATTTCCTCGAGTACTTTACTGAAGTCTGTGATGATTTTACTTCATTTAAATACTCAGCTTTCTACTTTCTGTTTCACTCCGTTACATCTCAGAGAGAAGTACTGAACTTTTTTACTCCAGTACTCTCACCTGTTCGTGTTGCTCCTCTGATTCAGACAAACACTTTCCCCTCTGTACTTACTCAAGCTCAGTATCAGATTACTCCTTTCACCTCTGTACTTACTCAAGCTCAGTATCTGATTACTCCTTTCCCCTCTGATGATCACTACTGAGTCTCAGGATCAGC
>JAPZDV010000014.1:2940846-2951853 GCA_029814665.1 Acanthurus lineatus
GTGTGTGTGTGTGTGTGTGTGTGTGTGTGTGTGTGTGTGTGTGTGTGTGTGTGTGTGTGTGCGTGTGTGTGTGTGTAAAGCTCAGGGTGCTGCTATAAACCTCTGATATTCTGAAGTAAATCCGTAGCCGTCTTGCTCGGATGAGACTTTTCTTAATCTGCCGTCGGGAAGCTGTGGATGAGGCTGAGAGGCTGAGAGGCTGCTGGTTTTAATCCCTGTGAAACGTCTTTAAAGCGCCGCCGTCTGAAAACTGTTTCACTCCGTAACATTTCTGTTTTACCAGAATAACCAGGAATGTTTGAAACTGAAGCTTAATTGTTGGAGTTCCTGCTGTACAGATGTATGTTGGGTTATTTTGTTTACACGTGTAGAATTGAAGTTTTCCTGCAGAAACATGTTTTAATCTGAATAAAGGGGAAGTTCACGTGTTTCTGCGTCACTACAACAACACAAAGGCAGAGATGTGAGTCCAACGTAAAATTCAGACGGCTTTCATCAGCAGATAAAGAATAAACAGATCTGAATAAACCCAACAGAGTCCAGGTGGATCCTCTCTGTTCTGCAGGGTTCTTCACCTGAAACCTGCTGGTTCAAACCAGCTCAGGTGTGTTTGAGAAGCTCCTTCAGCAGGAGACTCATGTTTTTCCGTTTGTCCTCTTTTTGTTTCAGGGATCGACTGCAAGACGACCACCATCCTGCTGGACGGGCGCAGAGTCAAGCTGCAGCTCTGGTACTGCCGCCACCACACACACCTGACACACACCTGACACACACCTGACACACACCTGGCTGTGTTTCTCTCAGGTCACATGAGCTTCAGCAGAGCAGCACAGCAAACAGGAAGCATGTGAGGCTGTCCGGCTCGGGTCAGAGCCGTTTGTGGAGACACATGTTTCTGAACTTTCAGAGGTTTTTTTTTCTTAAACGATTTCTCGTCGGTTCAGTCAGACATCATCGTGACGGCGGCTTTGGAGGACGAGCAGGTGGAAAACTGTTGACTGTTTGTCGTCTTTGTTGCTGTGATGAAGCAACCAGAGTAAATTGATGATTTGCAGCTTTTTTTTGGTGGAATCCGGTGATGAAGCTCTCTGCTGTTAAACCTCGTCGCTGCGTCAGCTGGTCGCTGCAGCGTTTCTGAAGCAGCTGCTGAGTTTCCATCACGAGTCAACAGAAACTTTGTGGCAGCTTGAAGGAAAAACTCGACATTTTGGGAAACCCTCTGTCTTTCTGACACACAGGTCCATCTCTGTTCAAACAGGATGAAAGTGTGTGAGCTCAGAGGTGCCGGCAGGCCGGAGCAGCAGTGTATTAGTTCATGCTGACGTGTGTGTGTTCAGGTCCAGACTGTCAGGACACAGAGAGACTAGAAAGTTCAATTAGACTTTTCCTCCATCAGTGTTTGTTTCCAGGTGTTTCCAGGTGTTTAGGAGCTGCACGTGTAAAACCGGCAGCATAAAGGCTTGAGTGCCTCCAGGGGGCGCTGTGTGCAGTCTGATGAGTGTCAGAGTGATGAACAAATGTGATGGTGTGAAGTCGGACGTCTGCCGCAGGTGGAAGTCAGTGCTGCTACACCCCACCCTCTGTCTGCTGCCCAGCGGCACTGTGGGTAATGTAGGCACCTGGTTTTGACAAAGAAGATGAAATTGTGGCGTAAAAAACAGGATCTCTGGTTCTGTTGAGTCTGTTGATGAAACTTTGTGCAGCCACGTCACACAACATGAAACACAACATGACACACAACATGTCACACAACATGTCACACGGCTCTAAAACACAAACTTCTGATCAGCAAAATCATTTATTCCAGCAGCTGAACCGGAGGTTCGCCTGCAGTGACAAACCTCCACACACTCGCTCAGACAAGAAAGATGTGGGAGGGATTATAGTGCACTTAAGGCACCACACACACACTCACACACGCACACACACACACACACACACTCAATCACACACTCATCCTTGGCTTTAAACCCTCGGCCCTCTCAGAGGTATTTTTAGAGCGGTTTTGCTTTTAGCCGAGTCAATATTAAATTATTAATCTGAGACTTTGTTTGATGTTTAAGCGGATGAGACGCTTCATCTGTGTGTGTGTGTGTGTGTGTGTGTGTGTTAACATGGCTGTTTGCGTCTCCCAGGGCTACACACACTTTGAATCAGTGTAGTTTCCTGAACACACAGGAGTCCTGTTTGGCTTCCTGCTCTGACTCCTCGCTGAGACTCGAGTGCTGCTGACAGCAGATGGACTCTCTCAGAATGAGCTCAGGACGAACCCCCCCCGGTTCAGTCGGACCACCTGACTCACGGACTGGCAGCTGGCCTTCTCTGCGGCCGGTCAGAAGCAGCAGGCCTGCAGCCAGCGAGCGAGTGAGCCAACCAAAACACTGCTGAGGTATTCAGCTCTGCTGTTGGGAAACTCTCCTGTTTTTCACTGTCGACTCTCACCGACAACAAAACAGCCGACGTTCAGCCGACGTTCTGCAGGAGGAGGAACACGCCGAAACATGACGCCTCGTTCACAAAGATCATTTTGTACAAAACAATGAAACACAATGTGATTTTTCTTCATTCAGAAAGAAAAACTATGAAACTTCAGTTCAAGAGTCGAGACAAAAACAAACATGTTGAGTGAAAACCAGCGAGGCGAGATCAGATTCGCTCTGAGGATCAGAAGCTTCACCTGTCAGCTGTTCATCTCACGCCGGGTCATGAAGGTCAGCAGGAGGTCCAACACTTCCCGATTCGTTCCCGAGTGAAGAGGAAGAATTCCTGAATCAGATTCAAGTCGAATCAAACGAGTCACGACCAGAAACGTGTTGGTTTGTAGCTTAAAACAGGATTTAAAAAGAGTTTGTTTCGATGGTGAAGATTCCTCTGAAACTTTCATCAAAGTCAGCAGAAATAATATTTACCTCATAAATGTGAGTCATGTGACCTGCCATCGTCCTTCATCTTTGACTCATCCTTCTGTTGTGTGTTTCAGGGACACGTCGGGTCAGGGGCGGTTCTGCACCATCTTCAGGTCCTACTCCAGAGGAGCTCAGGTACTTCCTGTCACATCCATGTTCACTGGCTCCAGAACAGCTGGCACATCTGTCAGTCCTGTTTGACATTAAACGTGTTTTCTTATGAAGATTTTAGGAAATTTAAGCTAAAAACTCACAGACTGCGACGCCCACACGATGCTGTCGAATCTCAAACAACAAACTAAAACCAAAGTCACATTCGTGTAAAAACTCCAGATGTTTCCGTCTTTAGTTTATTTAATTATCAGCTTCACAAGTTGATGGTTTCAGTGGAGTTTTCAGCTTTCATGTCAGCAGGAGAGATCATTTAATCTGCGGAGGAGTTAACAGGTTTACGCGTCGTTGATGTCGTTTCTGTTCATGTTGAAGCTTCCTGAAGCTCAGCGTCGCTCATGTTTGACCTGCAGCTTCACCTGCTGGTTTTCAGGCTGAGATGCAGATCTGCTCATGAAACGTCTCTGTCGGATTCACAGTGAACGCATCATGTGATGTGTGTTTGTTTGGAGTTTCACTGAATGAAGTTGTGTTGTTGTCGTCACTCATCGGCTTTTAGTGGGAACGGAGACGTCGCCATGGAAACAGTGTCACCGTCACCATGGCAAGGCTCAAAGCTCATTATGAAGAGTGTGTGTGTGTGTGTGTGTGTTTGTGTGTGTGTGTGTGTATGTGTGTTTGTGTGGACGCTCACAGCAGCTCCTGCTGAAGGTCGGAGGTCAGGTGGATCTGAGGTCACACAGCTCGTCACCTGGTGGATCTTTAACTAAATCTGTCCAGAGAAGCTGAAGGTCTTCAGCATCTTCATCGACAAACAGTCACAGAGAGATTAAAAGAGAAGCTGCAACTGGCAACGTTTGACTTCTTCGTTTAAAAAAACACTTACATGATTTATTGATCATGGAGATGATCATCAGGACGTTCTCGTCATCGTCCGACACGTTTGTCTCTCCTCCTCGCAGCTGTGATGTTGGATGGCGGTCGGTCTGGAGGAGCGTGACACCACATGTTCGTCTCATGTTCGTCTCACAGCTTCTTCTCTCCGTCTGACGATGAAGCCGATCAGCCTGCATGTTGATCTGTTGTAGCTGCACAGCTGGAATCGCTCTCATCTGTGGGCACATCTGTTTTCCAGGCCTGACATCATCAGCTGTTCTCTTCCTCTCACATGTAAACAAACCGCAGATGAACATGCAGGTCAAAGGTCAGCCGGCAGGTTTCCCAGTGTGCAGCTGTGATGACCTTCTCAGGTGGCGACTTCCTGTGTTTCCCTTCAGAGACGGAGTTCATGAAAAAATCAGGTTTATTTGGAGGCTGGAGGAGAAGAAAACATGAAGTTCCATGAACTTCTCTCGCTGATTTGAGGCGTCCATGTTTGTTTTCAGACAAATGAACTCGATGAATTCAGATTCATCAGAGTTTCTGCGGCTGAACTTTGACCTTCAGCTTGAAACCTCTTTGCTTTTGTCTCCTCAGGGTGTCATACTGGTGTACGACATCACCAACCGCTGGTCCTTCGATGGGATCGACAGGTGGATTAAAGAGATAGACGAGGTCAGTGATCAATCAATCAATCAATCAATCAATCATTCAGTGTCAGTGTCTCTGAAGCTCAGCATGTTGTGAGTTCAAAGACTTCGCAGAGTTCAGATTCTCTGAAACGTTTCTGTCGGTCCAAAAGAAAACCTGGGTTTTGATTTTTTCACTGAAAAAGTGAAGACGACTTTTCAGCAGATCTTCTTTTCGTCTGATGTTCAGCCTCAAACCTGAAACTGATTCTGACTCTGATGTTTCCTTTTACCCAGCATGCCCCGGGGGTGCCCAAAATCCTGGTTGGGAACCGTCTGCACCTGGCCTACAAGCGTCAGGTGACCACGGAGCAGGCGCAGGTGTACGCGGAGAAGCTGGGCGTCACTTTCTTCGAGGTCAGCCCGCTGTGTAACTTCAACATCACCGAGTCGTTCACCGAGCTCGCTCGCATCGTCCTGATGAGGCACGGCATGGAGCGGCTGTGGAGGCCCAACAAAGGTCAGTCAGCGCCGCCGCCGCCACCACCGCCACTGGACGAGCTCACAGGAAGTTTCAAACTCACACACAAACAGACGAACAGTCATGTTGTTGTCATGTTGTGTTTGTTTGTGTTGGGGGGGGGTCATGTGCTGAGATGTTTGTGATGACATCATGTTTACTTCATGCTTCGTGTCTGAACTCGGTCAGTGATTGGTCGACTTGTTTCCCTTTTAAAGAAGCAACTCGTTGTTACTTCCTCTGGAGGACTGATGGGCGTCTTGCAGTCAGTCAGCAGGTCTCTGCTGCCCCCTGCTGGACAAACGCTTCACTGTGATTTGATCTCAGTTTGGAAGGAAAAACAATTCATTCAGTTATTAAAGACAAACAGCAAAATAAGTTACAAATAAATAACCAGTAAATGTTTTTCATGTATTTACTTTTTTCAGTCATAAAAAACAAACGTCATGCGACAACATTTAGTCTGCTGCCTCATTTCAGTTTCTGCATGATGAAGCTTACAGTGTCCTCAGAAACTCTTCAACAGCACAAAACAGAGTCCATGACAGTGTTATAATGTGTGTGTGTGTGTGTGAGAGTGTGTGTGTGTGAGTGTGTGAGTGTGTGTGTGTGTAATTTAGTAACACATGTACAAACACTAGATTAAGACTCACACACAGTCGTCAGTGTTAGAACTTTATTTTAATTAATTAACTGTGTTGCTGAGCTGAAATGTGCCAATAAAAATAAAATCTAAACAACTCTGTCTCTCTCTCTCTGCCTGTCTGTCTCTCTGTCTCTCTGCCTGCCTGTCTCTCTGCCTGTCTGTCTCTCTGTCTCTCTCTCGGTCTGTCTGCCTGTCTGTCTCTCGGTCTGTCTCTCTCTGCCTGCCTGTCTCTCTCTCTCTCTGCCTGTCTGTCTCTCAGTGCTGAGTCTTCAGGACCTCTGCTGTCGCTCCATCGTCTCCTGCACCCCCGTCCACCTGGTGGATAAGCTCCCCCTCCCGCTGGCTCTCAAGTCCCACCTGAAGTCTTTCTCCGTGGCCAACGGCCTCAACGCCCGCATGATGCACGGACGTTCGTACTCCGTCACCGCCCACCAGGGCGCCACCAAGAGGACCGGAGGGACGCTGCTGAAGAAACCCAAGCTGATCCGGCCGCAGCCCCTCAGCCCGTCGGCACAGAGCTGCAGAAACAGCTGTAAGATATCCTAACAGCTGGACACGTGCAGGCTGTCAGTGAACGCACCGCCACCTCATTCAACATGACAAACTCTGAAGAGATCTTTTTTTTCTTAATCCTGGAAAGATGATGGTAAGCTGCTGCATGAATGAGCAGCCGAGGGGACGAGGAAGAGGAGGAGGAAGAGGAAGAGGAAGTAAACAAATCTGAGACGTCAGCTGTTCACTCACAGGATCAGAGAGCTGAAGCCCCTTTTAAACCTGTTAACTGTGTTTCCTCACGGTTTCTAAAATTAGTGCTTAAAAATGGATTTTTTTTTTAGTTCTTATTTACTAAGAAGTGAAACTTTTCAACATCAGTTTTCTTTAAGCACATTTTTTAATTTATAAACAGAAAAAAAGAGGAGAGCAGCTGCATTAAGAAACACTGAGAACAAAAACAAAACCAGCGAGTTTCAGCTTCAGATTATCTGTGATGATCATCAGGAAACATCTGTGATAAACACAAAGTCTGAAACTCATCCTCATGAAATATTTGATTCCAGATGTTCGGTGAAGTAATGACTTGTAATGTAGCCGTGAGTGAACCGCCAACATGTTAGCCACCTAAAACTGCTAGCATCAGTCAGGTCAAACGCTGCTAGCTTAAAGATCGGTTAGCTTTAGCTCAGCCGCTAACAGGACAACAATTCTACAGTTTCCCCTCAAAGGGTTAATATACTTTTTTGTTTCAACAACAAAAACTCAAACAAGATAAAGTTTTGAGCTTTAGCTTTGAATGCTAACACCTTGTTGTTTCTTGTCACCGTGTTGAACTTTATCGGTTGGTTTCTGAGCCTCAGTACGAATCATAAATATGATTTATGTATTAAAAAAAATCCACTGAGCGCTGAAAGCTGACAGAAAACACGATGTGGGACAAACTTCAGATCTCTGCACATTAAACACCTGAAAGTTTTATTAAATATGCTGCTTTCTGATAAATTAATATCTTTGATTGAAGAAACTTTGTTTTGAAGGAAACTGTTTATGGACAGAAAGTCACCTGAAATGTAAAGAAAGAGCTGTTTTGTCACTTTTTTAAAAAGAAAATTCTGGTTCAGTTTTGTTATTTTTAGTCTTTTCTTTTTTAAACGGATACCTGTTTAATCATACAGGAAGTGACATCATGTCCACATCAACAGTGTCAACAGGAAACGCGTGTTGGCGAGGACGTCATCTCCCTGCAGCGTTTAACCACCCTCACCCCTAACCCCAACCAGCTCAGCAATAAACCAAGAAAATGTCTCAGATTTTATTAATAAATTTTACATTTTTTAGAGAAAAGGCCTTATGTTTTAACAAAGAGTAAAACATTATCAGAAAAACATTTAGTATCATGAGAATATGATAGAAAAGTAAAATATTTGGGGAGAATAAGTGTACAGTATTTATGGAAAGTCACATTTATTCAGTTTTCTTTAATTGTAGGACACGAAATCAACTTTCATCTTTTTCTCATAAGGCTGAAGTTTCATGAGATATTACAACTTTCTCTCAAAATATTTCAACTTTTCCTCATAAAATGTTCTAACTTTTTAAACAATGAGACTTTTTTTAAGAGCTAAAAATGTTCTGAAATAATTGTGACCTGTTTTCAAATATTTTTTACACATTTTTAAAGTAGAATTTGTGTTAAAATTTTTAATATTTAAAATGTTTGGAGTTTTCTTGTAACCCTGTATTTTTTTTTTCTCAACAAATTTTGACTTTTTACTGGAAATGAACTTTTCTTCCGTCAGTGAACCGAAGGACTCGTTAACACAGATCGAAAGCAACACGTTTGCTTCAAGACTCATAAAGAATCGCTGAAAAGCAGAAATCTGAGGGAATAACTGAATCACCTGTGAGAACGGACTGATCTTATGTTTGATGTTTCTGCAGCGTTGACGGTATAAAACGTCTGGATTTTTGTTTCACGCTCTGAAAGGCGAATGATTGTGTTCACAGCAGCGCAGCTTCTTGCTCAGGATATTTTCTACAGAACAGACACAAACACATATCTGCATACATGTCAGCACTTTGGACTCTGTTTTAAAACAGTGAGATGAAACGTTCACCCTACTTTTCTTTTTCACGGCCTGTTTCACTTGCTTTACTTACAGCTACGATTTGTGTACAATATTTGTACGTATTGTAAATATGACTATTTAATACTTTGCGGATGGAGAACCTGAGGGGTTTGTATCTGTTTTCGGTGTAAAGTGACGATAGTTTCTTCTTGAGTGACACCAAAGACTCACTTGCCACTGACACTGAACAGAAATGTGTGTTTTGCACTGTTAATTGATGTTTAATAAGATGCACCTTAACAATAAACTTCACCCACCGTGACTGTCTGAGGTTTGGTTTTTACTGCGGTGGAAAAATGAAAGTTTAAACCAACTCGAGAAAACTACCTCACCCTAAAAACCCACTAGTTTATTGATTAATTATCACGATACATGTATTGATTTTGAAGTGAAGCTGTTTTTCAGAAAGAAAAGAGTTTCAGTCTTGGTCTGACTTGTTTATTTAACGTACTTCCGGTGAAACCGCGCCCTCTAGCGTGTGATGAAAGCAAAGTTTAAATATTCTAATCCTCCTTTTCAGGGACCCCCAGCTCCACGTTAAGGGCCCGTGTTGGTCCCCGGACCCCAGTGTGGAAACCACTGACCAGCCAATCAGCGGCAGAGCGGGGCGGGCGGGGCGGGGCGGGGCGGAGGTGTAGCTGCGCCTCCCGTCCAGCTGGTGGCGGTAACACTGTTGGTCCGCCGCGTCAGACGAAGAAGAAAACCGAAGAAGAAGAAGAGGAGTCTTGTTTTGTTTTTGCTGCTAGCTTCACTCTGAAACAGCAGATTTTCAGGATTTGTGACCGAGTTTGAAGCTGAGGTTGGATTTCCTGACCTGACGGTTCCTCTCGGTGACATTAACGGTAAAAACAGCTCGGTCACGTCCGGTTTCTGCCGGTGTTTGCCGGTTAAAGTCCGCCGGTCACAGAAATATGCGGAGGCTTGTTGCTCTCTGATATATCTAGAATTTTCTGCGGCTCCTTCGGCCGATTTCCCGCAGCTGTTCCCGCAAACAGCGCCGTTTCTACGGTCACTTCACACGTTAGCTCTCGGTTTCAGCCTCCACATGCTGTCGGTGGGTCGGTGGGGTCGGTAACCCCCCCGCAGACAGGTGAACAGGTCACCGCGCTGTTTCAGGTTAAATCCGACTGCTGCCTGTTTGTCTGATTATTCAGTTTATTGCATCATTTCACGTTAAAGTTGCGCTCAGGATTAAAGCAGAAAGTCAGAATAGATTTTAAACTGCTGAACAATAAAAGTAAGAGGAACAAAAACAGAAAAATATGAAATATGAAATATGAAATATGTGATTCAAGGATTTCCTGCTGTCATTAATAACTAAAGGATTTGCTTTCACTCAGATATGTGACACCAAATGGTTTATAGATGTTTAAGAAAAGAAACTTAATTTGTTAGAAATGTGAGGAAGCCAGTTTCTCTGAAGGAAGCTGATGAAAAGTTTAGAAATTAAACTCTTTATTTAAACTGTGAGATGCCATTTTTACACAAAAACACAACAAAGAGGAAATAAGGCAACTCAGCATTTTGACTTTTTAAAACTGTCAAAACCAGAAATGGGATGTAACTAAGTATATTTACTCATTTACTCTACTGAAGAAGAATTTTAAAGTTTTCTCTGCTTCTTCTCTGCTTATCTCAGAGGTAATGTTTTACTTCTTACTTCACTTCACTGGAAGCTTTAGTTACAAGTTACTTTGCAAATCAAGATTTTAAGACACTAAAAACATATTAAGTCTATTTTTGATGAAATAACAAAAAACTTTCGTGTTGATCAATGAAAGTGACGCATCACTGCCCCCTAGTGGCATTTTTCTGATCACACATACAGACTTTTACTGGCGTAACGTTTCAAATGCGGGACTTTGAAAGTAACGGAGTACTTTTACTTGTACTGTGGCTGAGTACTGGGCAGGCTGCTGTGTTTCGGTGCAGTTTGCATGTTGTGTTTGTTTTGTGAACATGACGTGTTGTTTGTCTCTGAACTCGTTGATTGATCTGATCACATACTGATTGGCAATATATTGATATCAGTCTTGTTACAGGACTTCATGCTCTTGGATTGGATGTTGTAACGTGATGTTTCAGAAGTGTTGTCTTAGGGTTAATAAGTTAAAAAATACTGCAGTATTTTATTTCCTTTAAGTCATCCAGCCGTCAGAGCAGCGTTTGCCCCTGCGTCGTCTCCGGACCCCCGAGACCCGTTAAAGATAAGCAGTTATAAATGATGGCTGGAGAGTAATTTAAAGTGTGATTTCAGTACTTCTACTGAAGTAATCTGAGTATTTCCTCCTCTGATGGTTAAATCTGTGAGACATTCTCGAGTGAGTGATTCAGTGTGAAACTTTGGTCTTCATCATCCCTCTGGTTCGTGTGTCTGCAGGCCGGATGGCTCTCTGTTGGTTGTTGATCTGCAGCCTCGTCTTCACCTGCTCTTCAGCTCACAATGACTTCTTCACCTCCATCGGTAGGTTTATTCCTTTATCTTCCTCCTGTTCTTCCTCCTGTTCTTCCTCCTGTTCTCCCTCCTGTTCTTCCTTCTGTGGAGATTTACTCTTAAAACTGCTGCATTTGTTCCTCAGCTGTTTTAAAATGTATTTTTCACAGAAGAAGAGTTAACATTTCCTCGTTTGTAAAGAGTCAGTTCTCCAAAACTCCAAACATATATATTCATTTGTGTGTGTGTGTGTGTATA
>JAPZDV010000014.1:3029932-3032432 GCA_029814665.1 Acanthurus lineatus
GTGTGTGTGTGTGTGTGTGTGTGCGCGTGTGTGTGCGTGTGTGTGTGTGTGTGTGTGTGTGTGTGTGTGTGTGTGTGTATCCGCCCACACATGAAGGTCCACGTTCACACATGATGTTCAGTCTGATTCTGCTTCCTGTTTTTCCTCCAGCTGAGTTTCAAACTTTCATCCTTCGCTTCTGTTTGTTTGTTTGTGTTTTTCTGAAACTTCACGTCTTCGTTTCATCAGAAACTAAAGAAAATAAAAACATTTGCACGTCTGTGGTTCGTGTTGAAGGATTCGGATCCTCCCGCCTCATCAGGCCGTCAGACTCCGGACAGACCGTTTAAAATGTCTCTGCAGGAAGCTGAGACTCTGGGAACAGACGGACCGCCAGTGTTCAGTGATGACGAGTGATTATTGATCAGTAACTGTTTATTGATCAGTAACTGTGATGTGAAGCCACTTTGCGTCACATTGCTGAAGCGGCGTTGGCGTTCACTCGTTCCCTCTGTTCGGATCGTACGAACCCGCCGTGTGTCTCAGAGCAGCTGCCGTCACCTGGAACAGCTGCACCAATCACGGCTCGTCCTGCCTGAAGCGGCTGTGACGAGCTTCTCCGTGATGAGTCTGGAAAAGCCGAGTCGAGTGGATGCAAAGTGCGTCTGTGTTTCAGCAGAGCAGCAGAGACGGAGATCAGATGAGCTGGAGGAGGTTCCTCTCTGATCGAGCTCGTTTGTCATCGTTACGGTCACAGTAACCTGATGCAGTTCAGACACTTAAACTCCCTGCAGGGACGTTCGAGTCCCATCACAGCGTTTTATCATTTCCAGACACGCTCTTCTCTGTTCGAACACTGCGGTTTTTCATCCTCTGCTTCCTTCTCGTCTCTCTGAAGTGATAGAAGAACATTTTGTGTTGATTTTCCACATTTATGTTGAGAGGGTGATCATTTCTAAACTGTCTAATATTTGTCACTTTCTGAGAATAAAACCTGTTTGATGAGCTTTTGACATTTGACCTCAGAGCTGAAACCTTCAGCTGATCGACATCAGATCATTATCAATCATCATGGCTGTTTTTGGGCTTCCAGATGGGAAGGATGAGACATGATAAGGCATTTTATTTTGATTTTCCTTGTTTTCTGTCATACATATGAAAAATATTACAAATACAGCAGCGTCAGTGTTACAGAGTGCAGAAACACGCTGACATGTTGCTTTTTTACAGAATAAGTGACTGTAGTTGTTGTATCGTGCAGCGGGCGTCTGTCCAAAGGTTGACCGAAGAAATAAAATCAGGCTCATCTAAAGAAACAGAAGGAGTTTCAGACAGAAGATACACCGAGATTTTCCTGCAGAGCTTCTCAAGTCGAGTCCCACAATGAAAACAGAGGAAAATGAGCAGGAAAGGTCACTTTAAAGCTTTAAGAGACGGGGATTCACATATTTTAGTACTTTGTGGTAATGAATTAACACCACACACACACTCTCTCTCTCTCTCTCTCTCTCTCTCTCTGTTACTTGGTCGCCCACACCCCTCGTCTGTGAAATGATGAGCACATTTTCTTGAGTTGTGTTTCTTCTCCAATGTGTCAGACTTTGCACTGATGTGTAATTAAACACTCAGACATGCAGGTCTCATCCATTCAGGGGGTGTGAATGCACTCAGGCTCCACCTGTGTGTCATCCATCATATCAGACGGAGAATAAAAAGAGAGATGACTTCCTGTCGCTTACCTGTGACTCAAACACAGCTGATGAAAAGCAGCGGGGAGATGCTGAGTGGATGGTTTACACCAGAAACACAGTTTTTACAAAATATTTAGCAAAGCAGCTGCAGCAACTCCTGACAAAGGAACCAAAGAACAAAAGAACCAAAGAACAAAAGAACCAAAGAACAAAAGAACCAAAGAAGAAAGGAAAGAAGCAGATGTGGTTCGTTCAGTCACTACAGACTCGTGTTGGACTTCAGATGAAAACAGGCTGAAACATCTCAGAAACTGGTGTTTCCTCTGAATGAACCGACTTTTCGACTAGCGCCACCATCAGGTCAACGCTTTCAAACATTATGACCAAACATACCTGCAGAATCAACAGAACTCCCATCAGCCTCAGCTGTGTTTACCGCTTTGTGACGTTAAAAGTCAAAGCTAGTTAAAGTTAGCATGCTAACCGGCTAACTGACCTGCGGTGTGTTACCTTTCGTGACCTCGGTTCTACAGATGGTTTTATTTGAACTTGTCATCATCAGTGGAATAATTGTAGTTTTACAGCTTTGAATGTAGTTTTTATGACTTTTATCAGGCGAAAACAATAAAAAAGCTGCAGATGTGATTCAGTGTAATGATGCATCACACGACGCTAACTGTGTTTGTGTTTGTGTCATTGATCCAATGATCTTTACAACCTGCAAACGCAACAGCAGATACTCTGTGTGTGTGTGTGTGTGTGTGTGTGTGTGTGAGATATTAGCATGTAATTATCTGATTACATGAAAACCTGTTAAACTGTTTGATATG
>JAPZDV010000014.1:3037432-3040476 GCA_029814665.1 Acanthurus lineatus
CATACTGTAAGCACACACACAGATCAGCATCACGATTTATGTTTTCATCTTCCTGCAGAGAAACAAAACACACACACACACACACACACACACACTGACATGTACACATGCAGCTCTGTAAACACATCTGATGCATTAAATATTCATATACGCTGCACACACACACACACACACACACACACACAGGGATGATTGAATCATGACATCAGATCCTGTTATCGAGCTGCAGCCACAGATGATCATTTAAAACCATTTGTGATCATTTGTGATCATTTATCTGCTGCTGTGACACAACAGACAGCAATGTTCATGACATTTCATGTGATAATGACACCAGTAACTGAATACATATGAAACGTGTGTGTGTGTGTGTGTGTGTGTGTGTGTGTGTGCGGGTGTGTGTGTGTGTGTGTGTGTGTGTTTCAGCTCTGATGAATGTGAAGCTGTGGGCCATCGACCGTCAGTGCTACCAGACCATCATGATGAGAACTGGACTCATCAAACACGCCGAGTACATGGACTTCCTGAAGAGGTGACGACACTGAAACACCTCATGAGCAAAGCACACGTGTTAGAGGTTCAAATCCCACAGAGACCGTCGCTGGTTTCACCTCCACGCCACCACGTCACCACGACACCACGTCACCACGTCACGACATCACCACAGCGGGAAGTTCATCCACCGTCAGACGTTCAACACACTGATCGTTTCAGCTGAACTCGTCTGTTTGTCTATTTGTTTTGTTTGTTTGTTTCATTTGTTTGTTTCCTTTGTCTCATTTGTTTGTTTGTTTGTCTCATTTGTTTGTTTGTTTGTTTTGTTTCATTCATTTGTTTGTTTGTTTGTTTTGTTTCATTCATCTGTTTGTTTGTTTGTCTCATCTGTCTTGTCTGTGTCGTTTGTTGGAGCTGAGCAGAACGATGCTCGGTTGGTTTCCATAGAAATCTGCAGGATTCTGCCTTTGTGTGTTTCATGGATGTGAAGATGCTCAGACTGTTATTAGTTCAGCGTGCTGATGGACGCTAATGTCCCACAATGCAACACACACAGGAAATGGAAATCAGCAGCATAAGAAACAACAGCGACATCTTAAACCTTTATTAGAGCGTTTTGTTTGTGTGAAGTCACAGTTTGATTTGCTTCTTTTGGTGCAAAAACTGTTTTATTTCAACAGTTTTATTTTGTTTTAACGACAAAAACAGTTTAAAGTTTGTAGATTTAAACACAAACAGAGTAAATAAAGAGTCAATGCTAACTTTCTCTGCAGCGTTCCCACCTTCCAGGGTCTCCCAGAGGAAACTCTCAGTAAACTGGCTGACGTCATGGAGGAGGTGAGACCCCCCCCCCGCAAACAAACTACATAACCAAAACAAAGACTGTCCATCTGTGGTGATGTCACTCTGTAAACCCTCCAATCAGATGCTCGCCTCTGTCTGTTTAGACTCATTATGAGGATGGAGAGTTCATCATCAGACAGGGGGCCAGAGGAGACACCTTCTTCATCATCAGCAAGGGAACGGTAACACCAGCACCCCCCCGACAGCCCCCGTCACCCTCTGATTGAGCTCTGCATTGATTGTTTCATTGATCTGCTGACTCCTTTTGATCACAACAGGTGAACGTGACCCAGGAGGATCCAGCCAATCAGGAGCCGACTCATCTCAGAGAGCTCACCAGGGGGGACTGGTTTGGAGAGAAAGCGCTTCAGGGGTGAGATCATGTGACCTTTGACCCCAAGACCTGAACCTTAAACTCCAAACTCTGAACCCTTTTCTTCAAACCCAGAACGCTGATGTAAATCTGAACCTGAGCTGTTAACACGTCTCCTCCTTCGTCCACCTTTAACCTCCAAACCCCCAAACGTTAGACCTTCAACCTGCACAGAACCACGTTTCCCGACCTCAGCGTGACCCCAAACACACCGTTTCACTGCGGTCTGAAAATATCTGATCTCAGTTTCTTTAATTTCATGTTCTTGTTCGTAAGTAAAAGAACTGAAGTGTGTTCATGAGGAAGTGCGTCTGAATGTGTGGAGTCAGTAACTGAACCTGCTGCTGACGTCTGCAGAGCATTTGAACATCACATCACATTTAAAACGTTCCGACAGCCACCAGGGAAAAATCAGCACGCATTAGTGTTTTTACAGCTGTCACACACACACACACACACACACACTAAAACATGTGAGGAAACGTGTGCTGAAAGTCTGGAAGCTTTAACGAGATGTGTGTGTGTGTTGAGACATGCAGCTGTCACACAGGAGGACGGTGAAATCCTGCAGGGACATGAATTAATCAGCACAGTGTCCTCACAAGTATAGTCAGACCAACATGCTGGAGTTCTCCCATTGATCAGACGGATCAGAGCCGGTGTGTCGCCGTCCGTCACTGCTGCTGCCAACTGGCTTTAAGTGTGTTTCACTGTTTCCTCTGGGGGGCGCTGTTTACACGCCGCTCTGTGCTGTACTTCTATCCCTGTGAGGACCAGAGTGTAGATGTTGACAGCAGGGATGTTTGGGAAAGTGAGGACCTTATTGCAAGGTGAGGACATGTTGTCTGGTCTCTTTCCTCAAATCTGTGAGCCGGAAAAACAAAACAAGTCTGAATTATTTTGAGGTTATTTAGCAAAAAATATGTTGATTCCTCACAAGTATAGAAATACAAACACATGAAACTTTCAGCAGAAAGTTCCAGTTTGGCTCATTTCATGGATCTGTGTGTGTGTGTGTGTGTGTGTGTGTGGGTGTGTGGGTGTGTGGGTGTGTGTGTGTGCGTGTGTGTGTGTGTGTGTGTGTGTGTGTGTGTGTGTGTGTGTGTGTGTGTGTGTGTGTTTACAGGGAGGATGTCAGAACAGCCAATGTCATCGCAGCTGAGGCCGTCACCTGCCTGGTCATCGACCGAGAGTAAAACACAAATACACACACACACACACCCACACACCTATACAGGTACGGGTGGTTTAAGAGGACACTTTTCCCATACCAGTTTCAGACATGGTTTATGGTGGCCCACCTTTCCCTTTGTCCTAGACAGATGCAACAAAG
>JAPZDV010000014.1:3043786-3059864 GCA_029814665.1 Acanthurus lineatus
CCCATCGTGTCTTTGTGGTGACGACCTTCATGTTTCAGTGGTTCTTCATCGTGTTAATCTGAAGCTTCAGACTCGGTGTTTCTCTTCAGGACTCCTCAGCAGGCTGAAGGTTGGAGGGATTTGAACCCTCAAACACTTCAAACACTTAATCTCTTTCTCTCCTTAACAAACTATTTTTAGTTTGTTAATGTGTCTGTTTGTCCCGATCGAACGACCCTCCGACACACCGCTCCTGCAGAAATCTGATTCCACAGCAACGTTTCCAGGAAATAGTCTGGTCCCCTGTTTGGAGCCTGAACACACACACACACACACACACACACACACACACACACACACACAGGAGATGTTAGATAATGTAACCGAGCTGCAGGCTTCATGTCGAGGTCTCCACTTTTACTTAATTCAGTTTTGTTGTTTCTGTCAGTCTAATGGACAGGTCTAAATACTACATTACCCATGAGCCTCAGCTGCTGATGCTATAGGGAACTGTCACGCATTGTTTTTGTTGAGTGTCTTCAATCAGACATCATGGCTGCTGTTTATGTGACCATCTGAGGAGCTGAGGTTCCTTTCTGTAATTGACACAATGCAGAAAACGAAATCAATTATTTTATTTCACTTCGGACACTTGGGGGTTTGTGTAAACACAGGACATCATCTTATGAAGCAGTTGTGTGTAAAAAGTCAGAAAACAGTTGTTTATTTCTGAAGTCAGCGTGATGTTCATGTTGTGTTTGTGTCTCCTGATGAACATCAGACATGTTCTCCGTCTGTCCGCTGTGTTTGGTCTCCTCCTGAGCAAACTTCTGCTCTTCAGCTGCTCAAAGCTCCACTTTGTTTCTCGTCTCTGACCGAGTCCGTCTGCTCTCCTGATGTAAGCTCGCTGTTTTCTATTTATATGAACATGTGTGCTTGGAGAAATGTTGAAAGGTGAGAAGCAGCAGAGAAAATGTGCCTGTGAGCCAACAGGCAGCTCATGTAGTCGACATCCTGCCACTGACGTTCCTGCTAATACGGATATTTAGTTTTGATTTTGCAGCATTTTATCAAGTTGTATTTATTCAGTCGAGCTTTGCAGTTCTTCTGCTTATTTAAAAGACTAATTCAAGTCTTACGTCATCAACCAGCCCGTAAACAAACGACACCATTTATCCAAAGAAACCAAAAGGCTCAGAGGCTCCAACGTCTTTAAAGCTTTAGAGGGAAAAACTCAGTGAAGATTTTGTGACTTTGCAGGAAAAATGTCTCTTTTTCTTGCTGATCTGAGACAAAGTGCTGCTCGCTCACACACACACACACACACACACACACACACACACACACACTCTCTGCAGATGAGTTGAATGCAAACCTGTCCAGACTGGTTTTTAGGACAGTCTGACCTGAATCTTGGACTGGATCCTGTGGTTGAACTTCAGATTGTGGCAGTGAAAGTGATGTTGTTTTGTCTTTGGCACATGTTCACTGGACTGCAGAGCGGCGACACACACACTGCTTTTATAAAAGGTCACTTTAAATTTCTGGAAAACTGAAAACCATATCATGTCCTCTGGCTTTGAGGTGGGGACAGTCTGTCCTGCAGCCTCCTGTCTGTCCGTCTGCCAGTCTGTTTAATGACTGAGCTGCGTTTACTGGGTGAACCTCTGAGCAATGTTTCCATGTCCTAAAAATACCAGCAGCAGTGGCGTCCTGCCCTGCGGGTCGTCCTCTCCGTTGGCATTACGTCCTGCAGCACTCAGCCTGAGCAGATGTGGACGCTGCTTGGACGAGACGGACGAACCTCGGTCTGAGCGTGACGCCCACAGTCTGCAGTTTGGTTTTAGACAACACAAAAGTTATCGTCCAAATTCCGTCAAGACAACAGAGAAGTTCTGAGCGTGGTTACTTCTGACAGTTTCGTCCTCGGAGGCCGTCTGTTCTGGATACGGGCGGCGTCCCACTCGGCTCAGGACCAGCCTCATTCTTAACCTCATTTCTCACAGAGCTGGAGGATCTGGCAACCTCACCGCACCGCCGGTCCAACCAGACCAGAACCTCGTACCTCTGCTGCCGCCATGTGAACTGGACGTGGAGCTCCTCCTTTGAGAAGGCTCTGTTACGGACGCTGTGCCGAACGTTCTCGTGAGGACCCAAATGAGTCCGGTTTCATCTCGATGAGTCTGTTTGCACTTTCATGTTTTGGTTTTTGACCAAGAATCATTTTTCCAGATATTCATGGAAGTTTTCTTCCTGAAGTAGTTTTGTGCTCCAGAATATTTCTGACGGTAATCTTTGGTAAAAAAGTGAGGAGAAGACCAGAGAGGAGACGGAGTCGTGGTTCTGATTCTTCTGTGGATTAAATAAAGTTCGGAGATGAGAGATTTGCTTCCCGTCCCAGCGAGGCAGCAGAGAGCGCGGATCACCAGCCTCCCTGCTCCTCCCTCCTCCTCTCCCTTCCCCATCACCTCCTTCTCCATTCAAACCTCCAAGAAGTTTCCGTTCTTCCACGTGGTCAAATGCTGCAGGTACGTCATGCCAGCAGGTGAGGCGCTCGCCTCTGCCCCCCCTGTAAACATCTGCATTCAGGTTTGTTGGATGGGTGTTAGGTTGAGATGCCGGAGCTGCACCTGCTGTGCTGCTCCATCTGAACATCTGTGCTGCATGGTTCGTCTTCCTCAACGTCCCAAAACGTCCCAAAACATCCCAAAACATCCCAAAAACATCCCAAAACATCCCAAAATATCCCCAAACGTCCCATGTTCTAGTGTTCAGTGAATGCATCGCTGTGCTCTGCGTTTGCAGGTACGAGGCAGAGAACGCCTTCTTCTCCAGTCTGAAGCTCACTGACTTCAACATCATCGACACGCTGGGAGTCGGCGGCTTTGGACGCGTCGAGCTGGTAAGAGCTGATCACACTAAACCAATCAGATTACAGGAAACGAGATGAGATCATTGCATTGATCTTCGATCACAGATATGCAAGAAATGAGACGCAGGATTCAAGATTTTTAGGTTCAGATGTCGTTCCTACGTATGTGCATATTAAAGTCAACGACACTGCACAGGTGTGTGTGTGTGTGTGTGTGTGTGTGTGTGTCCAGCTATTTGCAGTAACTTTCCAGTAGCGTATCGGTGCTGGTAACTGGAAACCAGTCATCATGTGATTCACACAGATTCTCTGTGGTTCTGTAAGGAACCAAAATAACCTGAGGAACCTCAGAGGAACACACTTTGTTTGTTTCTCTTCTTTGTGGCTTTTCATGAGTCTGATGTCGTTCTGATTGAGTTCCTCTTAAACGCTGCAGCTTCATTCGTCTCTGCTGGTTGATTTGAACCTGATTGGTCAGTTTGTATTTACCTCCTCTGTGTACAGGAGGTGGAGGGGGGAGATGGAGCAGGTGGTGCATTGCAGCCTGGTCGGGTTTCTGCCGCAGGAGGCGGGGTTTGAGGGCACTGAAGGTCAGAGGGGAAGCCCTGCAGAGGGTTTGCCCAAAAACAGGAAGGAATCCCCGCTCAGGATCTCCCATCATGCCTCTGGAGATATTTTTAGGCAGTTGGTCATAGCGTAACTCTGCCCCGAGGAAAAATCTGACCTCCCACCTCCAGACTGCCGGTCTGACCTGAACGTAACTCTCAACTGTCAGCTGATTCTTTCCATCATATGCAGGAGGACTAAAGTTTTACCTTCTTAACACTTTAAATCAGACGTTTAAGATCAAATGTGAAAACTGTTCACACAAAACATGACACAAGTTTGTTCTCCTTGTTCTGTCTAAACTTCTCTTCTCATGAACCTTCAGCAGTGTTCAGAGCTTCTCTGAGGAGATTTAACGTTTGATGCTTTTTGAACGAACAGATCCTGTTTGGGGACTTCAGTCCTCTTTCTTTCAGTGAGTGTTTGTGTATCTGAACATGAGGTTCAATGTTGAGAAGAAAAGCTGAATATTTCCTGTTTTCTTCAGGTTCAGTTGAAGAACGAGGAGGCAAAGACGTTTGCCATGAAGATCCTGAAGAAGCGTCACATTGTCGACACGAGACAGCAGGAGCACATCCGCTCTGAGAAACACATCATGACGGAGGCGCACTCGGACTTCATCGTCAGGTCAGTGGAACATCAGCACCGAGGTTCTTTCGCCTGATTTAAAAAACCATGAATAACATGTAAATCACATGGTGCCTGGAAGCCATCGCTGCATGATGAACAACATGAAGAACATCTAAAGCATGATGGATGCTGTGGTGTTGCCCTCAGTTTGAGCTTCAGGTTCTGTTTGTGTTCAGGTTGTACCGCACGTTTAAGGACAGTAAATACCTGTACATGCTGATGGAGGCCTGTCTGGGTGGAGAACTGTGGACGATTCTGAGAGACAGGTACACACTTCCCACCCTTCACACGCTTCACACACTTCACACACTTCACACACTTCACACACTTCCTCAGTCATTTGTTCTTAATGTGTATTTACTGCTGAGATCTTTAACAGTCACTTTCCAACCTCCTTTAACTGAGTTGACTAGATGTATTGTGATTGTATTGATGAATTAGAAGATAATAAATCGACAGGTCGTTTATTTCCGTCTGTAACATCGTAGTTTAACTGCACACAAAGTGAAGGAGTGAAACTGAAGCAGGTCAAAAACGGCCTGAACAGCCCAGCGAAGGGGCACAGAGGCCCACAGAGACGTCAGTGTCTCAGGTTTGAACTGTTCGTGTTTCAGGGGCTCGTTTGAAGATTCGACAACAAGGTTCTACACAGCCTGCGTGGTTGAAGCCTTCGCCTACCTGCACGCCAAAGGCATCATATACAGAGACCTGAAGCCTGAGAACCTCATCCTGGACAGCCGAGGATACGCCAAACTGGTACATCCACAGTTCCTCCTGAAATACATGTCAACATTTCACAGGTTCATCATGTAGGGAAGGAACCATTCAGTGGAACTCAGCGCTAATGTTAGCGAGCCAAGCTAAGTCCCAGCGGCACACAAACATGATGGCTCCTCTAAATGTTCAAACGACAATAAGCAGCAGCACACAGTAGAAAATATCTCCTGCATCATCTTCCCTTCTCCCTCTGTGTGTTGCAGTCATGCACAGATTATGAATGTGAGGAAATGTGTTCGAGCCATTTGTCTTTTCCAGGTGGACTTTGGTTTTGCCAAGAAGATCGGAGTCTGTAAGAAGACGTGGACGTTCTGTGGGACGCCGGAGTACGTCGCTCCGGAGATCATCCTTAACAAGGGTCATGACGTCTCAGCAGATTACTGGTCTCTTGGCATCCTGATGTACGAGCTGCTGACGGGCAGGTGAGGACAGGAACAGAGGAGGGACGGCAGGTTCAGCTGGGTCAAACTGCTTTTCTTCAGCGTCCTACAGTGTCTCTGTGTGTCTCCAGTCCGCCTTTTTCAGGTCCAGATCCCATGAAAACCTACAACATCATCCTCAGAGGCATCGACATGATCGAGTTCCCCAAAAAGATCACCAAGAACGCCGGCAACCTCATCAAGAAGCTCTGCAGGTAGGTGGCGCTGTGCTCCAAGAAACGTTCAGATTAACTGAGGGGTCAAACGTCACTGTTTTCATCTTCTGTCGACAGAGATAATCCTTCAGAGAGACTTGGAAACCTGAAAAATGGAGTCAAGGACATCCAGAAGCACAAGTGAGTGAGTTTAGTGGAGGCTGACACCTGAATGGCTGTTTGTAACCAAAGTACACTAACATCATTTTAAAGTAAAGTCAGTATTATTATCATTATTATTGTTATTAAGTATTATTAGTCAAAGTTTAACTTCCAGCTGAATCAGAGGTCACCTGTCCTTCAGCTGACAGTTCAGTTTGACTTGAAAGAATAAAACTCATTTCTCTCTGGTTTTCAGGTGGTTTGAAGGTTTTAACTGGGAGGGTCTGAGGAAAGGAACCCTGACTCCGCCCATCACACCTGACGTGAGTGAAAAGAAACTTCAGATGTTAGAACCGTGAGCAAGAACCCCAAAGTGAAACGTGACAGCAGAACTCTGCTCTGATGAAGACCTGTGGGATGGTTTTTCTCTTCCCTCAGCTCTTCAGGAGGAACGAAAATGTGCCAAGTTCTCCAAACTAATCAAATGAATGTAAAATTAAGGGAAAAAGATTGAGTAGATCAATGAAATCTGACATTATTGCAAACAGTCAAACACACAACCATTAGAGGGTCACATGGAAACAATATGTGTCATCACATCATCCAAACCTCCTGACGAGATGCTAAACCAGCCATGCAGAGTTTCCTTGACATGTCCAAAGTTTGATTGGCATCAATCAGGTCTTCAAACATGGAATCCACCATGACTAAACTAACTTTAATCTGCAGGTGATGAAGGTTTGACTCCATGTTTCTCTGTCCAGGTTTCCTCTTCAACCGACACCAGTAACTTTGACAGTTTCCCTGAAGACACAGATGAACCGCCACCGGACGACAACTCTGGATGGGATTATGACTTTTAATCCAGCTCACATCTGAACACAAACCCTGACAACCTGCAGCTTCGATGATGAGCTTCATATCTGAGAGGAAGATGATTTCTCAGCAGGCTGAACAAAGACGAACATCACGTGCCACCTGGAGGACGTTTCCACTCGGAGCACCTGACTGTGAAGTTTGCCTGTAGTTTTTAAACATGGCTGAAACCTGTTTGGACCCTCATTGTGCCGTTGCCGCATGGTGTCATCAACTATTTGAGTACTAAGTGTTTAGGAGGAAGCAGATGGAAAAAGACAGAAGGCCTCTCTCTAATCAGACTGGTCCAGTCTGTTCCTTCTAACCGGAGGAACACTGGCCAACCAGCACACCTGAACACCTGAGAGAACACCTGAGAGCCGGACGATGAGGTGGTCCGAGGAGGAATCCAACCCCCGATTCACTTCTAGTATTTTCAGAGTGATGCATGCCTGGTTCTCAGAGCTACAAGCATGTTCTGACCATTTCCACCTGACAACGTTTTCCTCACCTCTCCAGACTTCAGACAGGTGTCACACGTAAAGGTGTCTTAGTCCACAAAAACGTTCCTGTGCAGAAAAAGGGTTTTGCAGTGCACAAGAGGGCTTCTTTGAATCTGGAACAACTCTGATTCCTTGTTGGTCTGCAGCTGAACTTTGGGTTTGTCCATCCAGCAGCAGTCAGTCCTGCAGCGTGGCTCTGGCTTCATGTCCCGGTTCATCAGGCCTCGAGAGCAGGACTTCAGTTCTACAGGCACACATGTGGTCTTTCTTTTGAAAGGGTACAAACATGTTCTTAAACTTTGACGTTCTTAAACACTATGACCCAGCTAATCTCATGCAGATTAAGGGAACCTTCAGAACTCTAGAATGTAATTCATCAATCAACAAAGAGGAGCCAACGATGCCTGGGAGCGACTCCTGGGTTCATGAGTCCTGATCAACATGGAGTCCTTGTTTAGCTGCAGTTGATCTTTAGGATTCTTCACAAGAGACTGAGGCAGGTAAACTTACAGGAAGTTAAGCTTAAACTGGATTATCAGACTCAGAGAGGATGAGTGAGACACAAAATGAAGTTTTAATCCTTCAGATGACATCATGCTAACATGGTGCATGTCCTTCAGCAGACCTGAGGCCGGGAAGTGAATCAGTGTAGAAACACTGGTCCGAACATGTCCAGGAAACATTTATGGGTGGGGTCTTAATGGGACCCACAGCTCATTTTGGCAGCAGAGGACATAATGCTGTGGAGAACGATCACCCAATGAAATCTGGATGGTTTTATTTTCAAAAGGTGACGAATGTTTGGAATGAATCCTTAAAACCTCCCGACCTTCCCTCCAGCCTCGGCTCCTGCTAAGTGTCCTTGATCGCTGACTGACCTCTGACTTTTGAAACCTTAGAAGGCGACGACACTCAAGCTCCGGCCTGTCGTGCGACGCCTGGTGTTTGTTCTGTGGTCTCTAAGTGTTTCTGGAAGTCTTGAAGGTTTTCTCTGAGAGCAGCCTGGGGGGTTGAGTTGCCACAAGAGGAAAACTGAACTAAAGACTGAACAGACAAACTCGAGGTCACCGTGATGCCTTCACTTGTAATTTTTATTTTCATTTTCATTTTGAGACCTTTACAACCCAAAGTCAGAGAGGCGTTTGGGTGTAGCAGCTGTGTCCTCAGCAGTGATACAAACATTTCTACTTTGAACCTTTCCTTTCTATCAGTCTTTACGTTGTGAATAATGGCATGAGAACAGAAATTTCCCACATATTTTTGCACACAAACACTCCATTCACAGTCACTTGAACAACTTGGTTGATTTTCTTATGAGCTGTTTGTTTTAAAGTGTTTCACAGTCGCTCCAGTTTCAGGACTGTTCCTGTTTCTGTGTTGAAGGGTCATGATCTACCTGAATGACCTGGTTTCAGACCTGCAACTTGTCACCAACATCTCCAGCAGGTCTGCTGCTCTGCTCACTGAAGACTGTTTCCAGGCTGTAAAGAAATGAAACAGATAATCAGAGCTTTGTGGGAAGGGTTTAAAATTAGGACAACTTTTAGTGCTTCAGTGACAAACATGGCCAAAGAAATGGAGACAAGCGTGGAAAAAATGTCTGCAGCTGCGGCAGAAACAACTCTTACATCACAGGCAGGACAGGAAGGTCAACTCAGCAGCTGCTCTGAGGTTTCAGTCGTATCACATGATCGCCCTCTGCTGGTGGACTTTCACATGACTCGAGAAAGGTTCCAAGATTAAATATGAACCGTCAGCCTTAGTGGTCAACAAGGACGAACTTTTGACCCTCTACAGGTCCATGTGCAGACTCCACCTGCTGATGGAGATCATGATGTCAAACGGCTGCTTCATGTGCCTCAGTGATCCGTCTGCAGCTTCCAGCTTCAACAGTGACATTTTAGACCCTTAAATCAACACATTTCTTTAATGATGGAGATCGAGTTTTAGTTCCCAGCAGCCTTCAGCAGTGAAGATAAAACAAACAGACGTTCAGTCAGGTTATCAGGAGTTAGAGGAGGTCTTCACACTGCTCAGATCACAGCAGAAAACACAGCGACGGAGTGCAGGAAGCCAGAGGACACCAGGTTAAAGAGCACCAGTGTGGAAACCAGACTGAACAGGACAGACGACCTCCAAGGGGTCATGCATCATTGAGTCCATGTGCTCACAGTTACGCCATGACTAAGTGAATATTTAGAAATGTTGATACACATGAAGTCTTGAGGTTTGTATTTTTTTTAAAAATGAGGAGTTCTACCACAAAAGAGGGATTTATGTAATTATTTTAAATTGTATTTATATTTTGTGACCTTTCAGTGAAAGCTGCTTCGTATCTGCACTTTCTGTCATGTTTCTACAAGCTGATCTCTGATGTGACTTCTGTGAGCTCTCCATACAAAATCAGGAAACAATAAGTTCAGTTTTCACCACCAGAGGGCAGTATACAGTCGGATGCTGCAAACCAGCAGAGCAGGCGCTGTTGTGCTGTAAAGGTTCAGTTCAACATTTCAGGAAATAGTCTTATCCTCTGACTGTCTGAGAGTGAAGTGTTCAGATGCTAACAGTTAGCCTAGCTTAGCATAAGACTGGAAACAAGGGCAGGGGCTTGAATGGAGGCGGGGCCTCTCCTTGGAGGGAAGCCAGTTTGGGTTGTGGCCTTGTTGAAGGGGGGGTGGGCTCCTGAGAAACAGTCTAATAGTCCGTCGTACAAAAACACTCCTGATGTGAAATATCTTGATTCAGTCTGGAGAAAGATAAAGTGTTTACCTCGCCCCCGTACACTGACCAGGTCATCACATGCCATCGCTTGGCCACGCCCCTCAGCGTCCAAACTCAGGTCTTCAGCCCAGGAAACCAAGCTTAGAGACCTGCTTAGAGACCTGCGTGAAACCAAAACCCAAACCTGAAGTGTCAAACTAACCATCATTTTCTACATGAGAGCGTGTTGAGAAGAGGCAGGGGGGGGTTTGTTTGAAGGGAACCTGGTTTGTCTGAAGAGACCTGAGGAACCGAAGGTCAGTGATGAGAACGTGATGTTCTGACAGACCAGGCTGCTTCTACTCGCCTGCTGAGTTCATCGTTGAGCTGCGAACAGTGAAAACTGTTGTGAACAAAAACCGATAAAGAGACATTTCTTTGGACCAGAAGAAGAAACATTAATGCTGATGTTGATTCTAAGTGAAGACATTTTGTGGTTATGAGTTAATGTGATGAAGCTCGAGTGTCACTGATTTATTTGTATATATTTGGAATATAGAAGCTGACGACGTGTCAGCTGTTTGTAGATTATAATTATTATTACTATGATCATTATTATTGTTATTATTCTTGTCATGGTTGTTCCAGTGGCTGCTATGGTAGCTGAAGAAACTTCTGCTCTGTCCTTCAGTTCAAAAAGCTTTATGGGCATGACTGTTAAAAAATCAAACAAAAAACAAGTTTGCCAAAGCTGTTTCATCTGTTTGAAATGAATAAATGCTGCACCATCAATGCTTTTGGTTTCTTTCATGGGAGGAGGAGCACATTTTGGTCGAGTTTGCTTCCGTTAGTGATGGAGAAGCATTACAGTCCTTTGCTCACCAGACCGTCGCAACACCAGAAGTCTTTGACAACCCATGAAATGTGGAGAGAGAATTGCATTTGGTGGCCTGACTGAATCTTCTGTCGCCTGTAATTCGGCAATGAGATATTGCACCAAAGGTCTCGTGTTAATATATTATTTTAATTCTGTCCAATGATTCACGCCAACACCATCACATTTATCGCATTAGAGAAACCGACAGATCTGAAAAGATTCGGCAAGTGAAGTTTCTCACAAACTTGACTCACCAAAACATTGTTTTTCTGCTTTTTGTTAAGTTTCTCTCATCAGCTTCTCATAAAAAAAATAATTTCTGATCATCTCAGAAAAGGGGAAAGTGCATCTCGATCCTGCGAGTCGCCTCTGCAGGAGCCCATGACGACCTCCTCTTCATCATGTGTCTGTTCACTGATCAAAGTGATGGTTCATCTTTCAAACACACCAGCCGACCTGCAGCTCGTAGTTTCATCTCAGACTCTGAGCCGCCTGAAGCTGATTGGTGGGAGGGACGAGGTGTGCGTCCTGGTCCTGATGACACCGTCGTCCCTGGACCAACCGGGTTTGTCATCCCAGCTCTGTCTGACCAGGTGCATTGTGGGATTTGTATGCAGAGAGGTCTTTACGTCAGGTTCTGCAGTGCGACCGTTTCCTCACAGTCACAGAGTTCACAGTTTAGAGACGAAGTCCAGTTTAACAATTCAACAAATCAGACTTTGACAAAGAAACTGTTTTCAAAGTTTGCAACTTTATTCATCAAACTGGATGTTTGCTTCTTTTTTACACTCTCAACGTCATATAAACGTTTTATGACGTAACTCTTTCTGCTTTTGCTTTCGTTTCAAATGAGCACGTAGTTCTGCAGCTTGACCGCCAGGTGTCAGTGTTTAACTGCTCGGTAGAGGGAAGTCATGTTGCGCCTGAAGGCCATTTGACTAAAAACCGTGATTTCCAGTAAAGAATTAATAAAAAACGGTACCAGACGGTGTTTAAGTGTTCAGGGTGTAAATGTATGAAGCATCCCGCAGACTGAGAGTCTCTGTGCAACAGCAACGTTCACACACAGTTTACAGTTTATTACTGTAACTTTCTCACTACTCCGTTACTCTGCAGCGCACCTGGACAGGTGACGTTTATCCGCGCGTGTTCACCTCTCATTCCACTTTCTTGTTCATTAACGCGTGTTTGGATTAAAGGTCCAGGATCACGTGTTCGGCTGTCACGTGACGAATCTAAAGCGACCGACAGGTGAAGGAAAGGAAAGGACGTGGTGAGGTTGAGCTGCAGGTGGAGGAGCGCAGAGAAGCACGCAGCCATTTTTATGAATGAGATTCAAACTCACGCACGCACAAACTCACGCGCACACACACATATACACGCCCAGTGACGTCAGCAAAAGGCCCATCCCCCACCGATGCGGGAAAATCCTCACGATCAGAAACACAGAGGTGTCCTCCCATTTGTCTCTCCCTCTCCAACCGTCTGGGGGGAGGAGACCAAACGGCCCGCTACCCCCCCCCCCGCTCACTAGCACGAGGATGAGTAATCCAACGAGAGAGAGCGAGAGAGGTGGAGAGCCACCGGGAGAGAGAGGCGGCGAGGAAGCCAGCATCATCATCAGCATCATCAGCACCAGTGAACGTGCAGCGCGAGAGGATGAAGAGTCCGAAGCTCTCAGCTCCACCGATGAGCTCAGTCACACCGGCGCCGGCTAATTCCTGGACTGTCACGAAATATAAGGAGAGGAAAAAATAAAGTGGATTAATATTCCTGCGGGATTATAACGCACATGCTCACGGGAACAGACTAACCGCTGGACAGAAGAGAGAAAAGGAATTAAGCAAAGAAAAGAAAACTGCATTTCCTGCATGTTTACTTGCATGTGGAGCGGGATCGACTAATCTCTGGAAGAGCTGCAGGAATCATGTCACGGTGCAGGGGATGATACCTGACTACAACATGGATAGCAGGTTCATTTTTCATAATCTCCTAAACAGCGGGTACAGACTACGTCCTGAACAGCGAGCATTCAGCCGAGCCCTCCAGCTGCTGACGACATCAGAGCCACTCCCCCACATGTGGTGACTCAGAGGCTGGGATCCGGCTAATATCTGAATCTGATTCATAACAGCCCCTCACTGTCCGAAGGCTACAACACACAGCCTCCTCCTCCTGGGACCGGGTTAATCTCTGGATCAGCGTGTCTGGCATGTTCTGCTTCTGCCTGCACAGCTCCCTGCTGAAGCTCCAGGCGCTGGAGGTGGAAGGGGGGCCCTCGCTGGGTCCTTCCCCGGAGGAGAGCCCCCCTGCCCTGGGCAGCAAAGAGCAGAAGAGTCCCTGCGGCTCGGTGGAGCTCGGAGGGAAGGAGGAGAAGACGCTGGCCCTCTGCCACAGCGCCCCCCCTGACGAGAACAGCCCGCCAGGTAAATACACCTGTCTGTCTGTCTGTCTGTCTGTCTGTCGGTGCACCTGTCTGTCTGTACATGTTAACTGTAGGATTCATTCAGCATATAATCCAGCAGTCTGACACCACTGGATGTGTGAAGCCTGGGAGTGTGCAGCTGAGAGTAGGAGTAAAAGTACTGTAATTACTACTTGAAGTTGTAATTGAGTAGTTCACATTGCTGGTGGCAGATTTGCCTCCTGTGTGTGATGCCGTTGTGTCTCTGCTAACCAACGCTAAGCTAGCAGTGAACACAGCGTGAAGCTGACAGCTGAGGAGGAGGAGGAGCCGTCTGCAGGCGTCTGCGCTCCTGGTCACCAGCCGCTGATCACATGTGCGTCCTCAAAGCCAGACAGCAAATACACACACACCAATGTTTCCATCAGCATCAAGAAGCATCAGACTTTCTGAAGACTCTGATTATTCTGCACAGCAGCCACGCTCTGTGTGTGTGTGTGTGTGTGTGTGTGTGTGTGTGTGTGTGTGGCTATTTATAGTGCAGCATACAGAAGTAAAACGCTGCAGCACGTGAGACACTCGACTTTCTCCCGACAGAGGAGAGACTCTTAGCGAAGCCACGTTTGTTCTCATTTCCTCCAAAAATGAAACATTTTAATTTAAAGTGAGATTTTAAAAGAGAAGAAACACTTTATTTTAATTGATTAACAGATTGAGTCATTTGATTTCAGCATTAAGGCCACAGCAGCTTTTTTCTGTGGTTCTGTCGGTCTGTCAGGACGTTGTCGTGGTGTTTCAGTGGTTTTTGTGGATATTTAAGTTCTGGTGGTCCTTCGGGGGTTTTCAGAGGTCATGTTTAATAAAACGACAATCATTGTTTCTGTAATTTATTTAATTCAGACCTTCTTTGTGCACCTGCAGAGCTCCTGACGGTGCTCAGACCTCCACCTTCTCCCAGACACCAGCCGTTCACCTCCATCCACCGTGGCCAGCAGCCCCTGACCCCCGACGGAGTGGTGCCTCCCAGCCCGCACTGCTCACCTTACTCCCCCCAGAGGAGCAGCCCTGGAGGCGAGGGAGGCGCAGGAGAAGGAGGAGGAGGAGGAGCTCTCCTCCAGCTGCTGGCTGGTGGACCCAGCCCTCTGCCCTCCCCCCGCTGCTCCAGCCTCAGCCACAGTCTGAGGTTCAACTCGGACCCCGACACGGCGCCGTCGCCGCCCTGCAGCCAGCAGTACATGCTGTGAGTCTCACCTGTCTGTCTGTCTGTCTGACCTGTCCGCTCACGACTCACTGCAGGAGAGAAATCCACTCGTTGATCTTAACTGGAATGTTTCCTCGAGACGCGTCAGTCTGGTTCTTTTAACGTGAAGAAGTTTGGTGACGATGTTCAAACACTGAAAGTGTTTCCTGTGTGTCGCAGTCTGATGTTTCTGATGTTTCTGATGTTTCTGATGTTGCACAAAACTCCTCATCACTGAGCTGCACTGTTTACTTCTGAACATGAACTCAGCTTCACTGTCTGTCTGTCTGTCTGTCTGTCTGTCTGTCTGTCCAGGTGTCGGGGGCGGGACAGGTTGGAGAGGATGGAGGGGTCGGAGGACGAGTGTCCCCCCTCCATCTCGTTCCTCAGCAGACAGATTCAGACCCTGAAGAAGAAGGTCCGCAGGTTTGAGGACCAGTTTGAGCAGGAGATGAACTACAAGGTATCTAACAGCAGGGGGCAGCAGTGCAGCACCTCAGGGACACCAAGCTAAGGCTGCATGCTAGCTCTCATATGACGTAGCTGACTTATTTAGCTGTCAAGAATCATTTAGTTCATCACTTCAGTCCAGTTTTTTGCTTCCTGCTGTGGAGAGAAGATGTTGATGATTTTATGATGTGTTTCTCTCGGTTCCTCAGCCGTCTCACAACGACAAATACTCCAACCCGGAGATGATCCGAGTGATGAGCGAGCTAGCGAAGGCTCGCAAACAGCTCAAAGGTAAAACCATCAGCCTTTTGCCCACAGATCAGTTTGCACACCTGTTCACAGCGACTTTTACGTGCTGATGGACTCTGACCTCAGAGAAGCTGCAGACAAGCTTTTGGTCCAAACATCCAGGACCCCAAATATTAATTTAATGTCAGCTGTTTGTCTGACAATTAAAATATCGATGGTATACAGGTTTGAAAGTTAATAAGTAACTAAAGCTTTCAGATAAATAGAATGAAGTAAAAAGTGCATGACTTTCCTCTGAGATGTAGCACATCAAAGGTTGAATGTAGCATGAAAAGAAAATACTCAAGCTAAGTACAAGTACCTCAGATTTTTAGTTGAGTACAGTACTTAAGTAAATGTACTTAGTTACATTCCATCCTTCTCTGTGTGTCTGCAGAGCTGAGACTCAGACAGTCGGTGTTCGAGTCGAAGGAGCAGGACGGTGCAGAAAACGGCAGCAGGTAACAGAACGTCACTGCTTGTCCATTCGCTATCACACAGCAGCTTCAGAGCTGTCAGTCTGCATGTATGTGTCCTGCAGGTGTGTCTCCGGCCAGCAGGGGGCGTCAGAACACAGACCCACGCTGGAGGAAACAGTGGAGTCTCTGTTCAGACGGCTGAGAGAGAAGAGACAAGCTCTGGGCCTGCCAGACAACATGAAGGTCACAGGGAGCAACATGAGATTTTACCCTCTGCTACTGTGTGTTTCTGACGCCCACTGACAGTGTGTGTGTGTGTGTGTGTGTGTGTGTGTGTGTGTGTGCAGGAGATGACTCAGGCTCAGATGGTGTTGGAGAAGATCACTCTGCAAAAATGTCTCCTGTACTTTGAGAGTCTGCACGGTCGGCCGGTGAGTCCTCACAGCTGTTCATGTGAACCAGCAGTGCCACCTAGTGGACACTATGAGCAACAGCACAGAGACAGAATGAACAAATCAGATTCAGCAAAACTTCTTCTTGACTTCTGAGAAAAAGTTCTTTTCTAAAAATGAAACCTCAAGTTTGACAAGTTTGACTAACCTGACTGACCACTCCAACATACCTAATACCTGTGTGTGTGTGTGTGTGTGTGTGTGTGTGTGTGTGTGTGTGTGTGTGTGTCTCAGGGAACCAAACAGGAGAGGAACCTGGTGAAGCCTCTGTATGACAGATACCAGATGAT
>JAPZDV010000014.1:3097093-3107565 GCA_029814665.1 Acanthurus lineatus
TTTGTTTTTTATTCTTTTTATTTTATTTCTCAGCCATTTTCAGGCCGTAAAGCCGCCATCCGCGCGCTCCGTCACGCCCCTCCACAGCCAGACCGAGAGCAGCCAATCAGCGCTCCGGGCCGTCAGCTGCTCACTCTTTCAGCCAATGAGAGAGGGGCCCACAGAAAAAGAGTGGTCAAGTGATGACGTCACGCATGGGCGGAGCCTGTCCTCCAGCTGACGACAAGGGCGCGTCAGACCTGAGTTCAGACTGACAGGCACGACGTTTTCAAGACGTCAATTTAAAAGTGAGAGAAAAACTTGACAACCGACCAGAGTTCGAACAAAAGACAACAACAGGGAAATAATAAATGATTCATTTATGTTTGAGTGAATATTGTAAGCAGAATAAGCCTGAAATGTTAGAAACTTAAGTGCCACAGCAGACATAAGATGAGCAGAGTACATAAATATAAATATTGTACTTAAAAGCAAACTATGAATCAGAGATTAAGAGCAGATCAAAAGTATAGTTGTTGATCTAACTTGCCTCAGCTGCTGTTGGAAGGAGCTACAAACCTTTTTAAACATTGTGTTGTATCATAAATAAAGTCTAATCGATCAATATCTGCAGATAACTCATCAAAACCTTCATATTTTTTAATTATCCATGGATGACAGCGGTTTAAGAAAAGGTTAATGAAGAGAGTCAGTCCGTTGTGTTTCCTGTCAGACAGCACTGAGGGCACAAAGACCTTGTGGCTGCTGGAACACAGTGTCCTTTTAAGGTGTTTTAACCTGAAGTCTGCAGACAAACATGCTGAACTTTTCTCAGTTCTTCTCGAAGAGCAAACGTCGTTTTTTAATAAACATAAATCAGGTTTATCAGTTTAAACAGTGAGAGAACTACAGATGAGATGTGATCACATGTTTACATAATAAAAATGATGATGATAATTCCCTCCTGTATGGGGGAAAACACACACCTGTGGGCCCTGAACGCGTCTACATGCTGTGAAGTAATCAGAGAAACTTGTTCTTCATCCTGCAGATACGAACCTGCAAGAACTGGTTTCTCTACTCTGTTTTCCTGTTCAAGTTAATGCTGTGTGTGTGTGTGTGTGTGTGTGTGTTTGTGTGAGCTTGAGGGGGTTGGGGGCGGCGAGTGTGTCCATAAGCTTTCCAGACGGTTTCATATAACACTCAGAGTAATTTTTCTGAAGGTTTATCAACCTTTGGATCGATATCTGGGTTCATCACTGTGGGAATAAAATGGAATATTATCAATATTTTCAGTCCTTCAGGTAAAATCACGTCGGCTCAGATGTTTCAGGACCGACTCTGAAAATCATCTGAGCTTTGCAGATGTGAAAACCTGCTTGTTTGAGGACACATGATGGTAGCTAGCTGTGATGTTAATGCTCTTGAATCTTTGACTGAAGGTCAACAAAAGTTGGACTT
This sequence comes from Acanthurus lineatus, assembly GCA_029814665.1. Classification (NCBI taxonomy): domain Eukaryota; kingdom Metazoa; phylum Chordata; class Actinopteri; order Acanthuriformes; family Acanthuridae; genus Acanthurus; species Acanthurus lineatus. Next base: position 3,098,534 of record JAPZDV010000014.1, read on the forward strand.
GCTTTAATGTCTGGTTGTGTGGCTTCTGAAGTCCTTGTTTCTGAATGAAATGTGTCCTCATACGTGATACACTTTTCTCTCCTCACATCGAGACTGACTTTAGCAAGAACGGGCGAGTCACTGGGTTTATTATAATAATAATAATGTGTTTATTAGCTGGTCAGGTTAATAAGACGTACAGACAGCTGCTGTGGTCTGTTCCAGCAGGAACTGTGCTTCAACACTTTGGTTACATCATCTGCATAGAAACATCGTCGTCATCAATAAAAAACGTAAGTGCTTATTGAAGTTGTGCAAAACAAAGTAATACTGTCAAAAAACGGGAACAAACACAGAGAACAGATTAAAATAACAAACATCATCATTAACACTGAATATGGCATCCGATTCCTTCTGTGGCTTCACGAACTCATCACAGTGAGAAACTCAGTACCGTTAAATACCGACAACCAGCTGCAGCTCACATCGCTCTGCTGCTCTGCTGCTCGACCTGCCGACGGAGACCTGCAGGGGGCGACGGAAACCTGCAGGGGCGACGGAAACCTGCAAGGGGGCAATGGAAACCTGCAGGGGGGGGATTGAAACCTGCAGGGGGCGACGGAAACCTGCAGGGGGGGGACTGAAACCTGCAGGGGGCGAGAGCGTTGCTGTGGGAGTTTAGGGTTATGATTTCATTACATGAATCATAATCCTGAAAGTGTGACCACAGCGCCCTCTGGAGGAATGTGGCTCTGATACCATTGGATATTTTCTAAACACAATCAGGGTTTTGAGGAGTTTTTGTTGTTTTAGTGTTTAAACAAGTTTGAACGCTGCTTCATGTTTTTCCTCCTGACATTGAGTCACCTCACACGTTTATTTATTATCCATTCAGATGGAAGTATTTCCTCCACTCTGATTGGTCCAGCCCATTCATCTTTAGGTCATTATTGATATTTTTAAAGACAAAAAAAATCTACAGTGAACCTCTTCGCTAATGCTAAATGCTAACGATGGTTAAACACTGAGCTGCGAACGCGGCTGCAGATGTTTCAGTGAATCAGAAACAGTCTTCTGGTGTTCGTGCTCAGAAACCCAGATGTGACTCTTTTAAAGACCTCTGCGGCGGCGAGGGGAGCTCTGATTGGAGGAGACAGCAGAGCGATGAGTTCTGCAGTTTGTTCCCTTCGACTTAAAGTTTCAGCAAGTGAAATTATGGCTTCAGCAGTGCAAACAGCCCCAGTACAGTCCAACAGACTCCATTTTAACCCACCGGGATCCGACAGGATCCAACCCTGATACCCAGAACAACAACAACAACAACGTTCAGGTCACGTCTGTGCCTTCAGAGGGTCTTTACCATTAAAACACCTGTGTATCAATAACAGAAACATGTTCCTCTTCATCGACACCTTGGAGAGAAACTTTTCTTTGTGCTGACACTGAAGCTGCGTCTATCTTTGGAACACAGAAATAAATTAGTCTGGTTGAATCTGGTTTTTTGGCACAAACTGACCAGCAGGAGTCAGGAAACGCCCGGAGACGCAGGAGACGCTGTAAGAACGGCGTCCATCTTGTTCTACTTCTCAGTTCAACGCATCAGGATTTTTGAAATCATAGATTCAGGTTTGCATTGTGGCGGATGTGAATCAGACCGATCACCAGGTTTGACTCTGATCAGAGATCCGATCCGATGAGAAGGTTCCATAAATATCTTGCAGGTCTCATATTTATGGGATTTAAACTTTTTTTATGAGAGAAGTTGGTCCCAATAATTGATGCAGAAATGGAAACAAATCCTTTTGTATGTGAGAGTTTTCTTATCTTTTTTCCCTGACAGCTGATCTGAGGTCAGTCTGCTGTCAGGACCAGATTTAATCATTTTACTGTATAACTGTGCTGCTGTGCTTGTTCTTGAAGAACCGTTAAACAAAGCGCTCAACCTGCCCGGGAACAAACATACCATCTGTAATTGATATGCACTTCTTCATTTGAGGTCAAATTAAATTAAGATTTGTAAAATTCAATTTCAGACTCGTGACATAAGTGTTTAACGTCAGACTCGAACTCATCCTCCTCTTCATCGTCTTCCTCTACAGACAGATGTTGATCTGTTTGGCCAGCTCTCGGTCCAGATCGTGGATCAAAGTATCGAAGTCCTTCAGGCTGAGCCGACAGTTAAACGGAGCATCGAAATCCATGAATTCATCCACGTACAGACCTCCACCCCCTCCAGATGACCACGCCTCCTTCTTCTCCTCCTCCTCATCCCCGCTGCCTGAAAGAGCAACATGAAGAAAAGAGGGACAAAAGAACAATAAATCTACATGTCAAACAAATATTATAGGAAAAATGTCAAAAATGTGTTTCTAAAGGTGATAAAAGTCTCAACAATGCAGAAGAAACTCAAAGCATCAGAGAAGATTTAACATCTAGAATAACAACAGCGCCCTCATGAGGCTGGGATGGTCATTACAACATTATTAGATACCACCAATCGTCCTCAGATCAGATGTGATCTTTCATACAGATGTGCAAAAACATATGAGACACAAATTTAAAGGGCTGAAGTCTGAACTGCAATAAGACAACAGGATGAAGAGAATTGAAGAGACGCTGCTTTGCTCTTTGACTCTGACCTTTTTGTAAAATACTCTGACTCAGACTGAACTCAGATGATCTCGACTACAGAAAGTCACAGAAATACATGATTTGTACTGCAAGATGTTGTACAGATGTTGAACTGGCTGCTGTTTCTGAGGACATCATTTTCAAAAGACTCTCTCTTCTATAAATGTTTCCGTTGTGCACTGAAGACCAATGCTGTTAGTCTCACTGTGGTCGCCATCTTTGTTTGGGTCAAGGGAATGGAAGAACATTTGATAAACCATCCTGCTCATCTGTTTACCTCCGTCACTCTCACTTCCTGCCACCTCGTCGTAATCAGCTTCCTGTCCGGACAGAAGATCTCGTCCACAGATGCTCCAGTCTCCAGCGTACCGGTTGATTGGTGGCGGACTGTCCAGCCGAGCCAAACCTCCTCTACCGCGACGTGACACCACTACTTCCTCCTCTGGGTTTTGGGGAAGAGCCAATCGCAGCGCAGGATGCCGCTGCTGCTGTTGGCCTGCGGGGTTTGGGGTGAGGGCGGGTGAGGGAGGCAGGGGGGCATCAATATGGTCGTCAGCTGGGACTCGATGTGTCGGCACTGAGGAAGAAAATATGACAGCAAAGGGATCAAAAAGAACACCTGTTAGAGGTAGGGCAGGCAGACACTAGAGCATCAAAGTGGGTGGAGCTTGTGGTCAGTGAGGTCATTTCCTGCTCTGTAGCTTCTCCTGCCTCACCTGGCCACAACTGCAGAAGGTAGTGAAGAGCCTCGATATGTCGTTTGAAATCCACTGCACTCGCTATCTCCTCACCGTGACCGAAGCCCTTCCCTCCTCCTCTTCCTCCCCTCCCTCCTCCTCCTCCTCCCCCCCCTCCTGCCCTCCAGGCCTCCTGGGTTGGGGTGAGGAGCACCGGGCCGAAGCAAACGGCGAGGTTCTGATGTGTCATCCTGTTGAATGAGCTGAAGGACGCCACCAAGCTGAGGTGGTCCAGCAAGAGAGACAGGGTGGCCTGGAGAGAGGGTGGAAGGAAACCCTGTAACTTCTGCTCCACAAGGGGGCGACACTCAGGGATCAGCCACATGTGGCTGATCAACACAAAGTACAACCCGTCAATATTTAGTTATTTAACCTGATGTTACATTCGGTTCTTCATCACCTCCTGTTACTCTGTCAGACTCATGACACACAGTTTTTAAGCAGATCAACAAAAGAACGACGTTATGAATAATTTAAGAAAGTGAGCTGGAAAAAAACTTGGTGGGTGAAAAAAGTTGCACCCAAAATTCATCCAGACGCAGCAAGTTTCAGCCCTGAGATGATTAGCTTCATATCAACATGCAAAAACCTTTATCCCACATTAATGAGAGAATGTAGAAATAAAGAACAACCTGCTTCCACAGGTTACATGCAGCCCAGTGCCAGAGAGCTGTGCTGCAGTACTGCAGTGGTAGTACTGCAGTACTGCAGTAGTAGTAGTACTGTGTGTTACCCTCTCGGGAGGCGGCAGACAGGACAGCAGCTCCACGGTGCTCTGGGCCAGCTGAGGATCAGGTGTTGCGGGTGGTGCAGGTGGGGGCCGCAGGGTCATAGCCTCCCTCACCACCTGATACAGAGTCCTGGTGATGAGCTGGGACGGCAGCTCCCGCAGGTAATCCTTCAGTATACCTGAGAGAACACACAGCTGTGAGTGTCACCAAGAAAGGCCAAGCTCGAGTCAGTACAGAGTCAGAGACGTGAAGGTTCAGGTGAAGTTCAGGTCCTCCAGACCAAGTTTAAGTCATCAGAATCATGAATAAACACGTCTGACAGTTAAAATATCATGTGTATCTCATTGATATCAGGTTTGAGCAGATGTGTCCTGAGAGATCTTGTTACAGTGACGAGGATCAGGTCCATCGGTCTGTCTCAACACCTTTCAGCGGCGATAACCCTCCTCATGGGATGGATGTTCGGTTACCACAGAGTCCAAGTGTCTGTCTGAACTGTGAGGAAGTTCAGAGCTCACTGAGCCTCCTGATCTTCAGGGTTCGAGCTGCTCTGAGCCATCATCAGGAAACAAGTGCCCCAGGTGTCCTGATGTCACATGATTCAGACATGGGACCCGTCTACTACCTGGTGGTCCATGAGGAGGCTTTCACATCAGGAGACATTGAAACCCAAAGTATGTTTTGTTTGATCAGTTTGAACACTGTGATCCCTTCTGAACACAAACTCTTGGTTCAGGTCATCAAAGTCAAGTCCAAGTCTTCAGGTCCAAGACGCCCAGCAGAGTGTTTACTCACCTGTGATGACGTTGATGTCGGGGTAGAGGTCCTCGCCGAGGCAGACCGCCAAACTGTTCCTCTCGAACCAATCACGGAGCTCCTTCTTCACCGCAGCAGAACCACACAGTCTGTACAGACCCACCACCTTAGGGAGAGACAGACAGGCAGACAGACAGACAGACAGACAGACAAGCAGACAGATGGACAGACAGACAGACGGACAGACAGGCAGACAGACATGTATTTTTCATCCGTTCATCCTCAGGCTCTTGCTGCTGTTGAACATGTGCTCTCTTCATACCTTCAGTCCTCTTCGTTCGATCTCTGCCACAGACTTCTGGATCAGCAGAGGGATCGGAGATGCACTTCCTTCTTTCTCCACCAGGTGGTGCAGTTCAACCCCAAACACATTAGCAGGCACTGATGTGTCGCTGCTGGGCTGTGAGGAGAACGTAATACAATTCAACAACATTGTAACTTTACATTTGAAATATGATATTTGTTTGACATCACTGCAGGATCCTGGATGTGGAAGAGCAGAGTCTCAGGTCATAAACACGACTTTGACCTGCAGAAACTCTAATAAAGGACATGGTTTCACTTAGAAATAAAGAATGTTGATGTGAAAGCGACACCATGAGAGTCTGGGAAGTGAACTTTTGAGCAGGATTAATTAGTTACAGAAGTAAAGAGGTCTTCAGAGCTCGGGACTGCTGAGATCTGACAGAATCTGTCTGATTCACGGTTTAGTTTTCTTTTTTAAAGGTGTCTTTGTTCAGATCAGTTTAACTGAAGCTCTTATCGGTGAAACCGGCAGTTTTAGCACTTTGTACCTGTGTGTCCCATTTTTCCTGCAGTGACAGTTTGACATACAGAAGACCTCTGGGCTCCAGCTTCACACACAGCTGCTGACTGCGACTCCCTGACAAACAGAAAAACGTGTTTGTTAAGTTATGTTGTGCTGTCATGTGTTTGTGTAGATCTGAAAGCCAGCGGTGAGCCAGTGAAACGCTGCGTCGTGTTGAACCTTTGAAGAGCGGAGGGATGGAGACTCCACCCAGACAGCAGACCCTGTTCCTGGTCGGACCACCCTGATCCGTCCCTGATTTGGACCCGACTGCCGGTGGACCGACTGCAGACACAGAAACCATCAACACACACGAGAGGTGAAGAAGCTGCTGTCAGTTTGGCTTCAGTCACTGCTGAACGTTTGCAGGTAACTGAAGTCAGAGATGGATGAAGGTCTTTCTATCAGTTAAACTGAACTACAGTGAAGAAATGTTCTGCTACCACGGAAAAATCTCAATGAAAATACAGAAGTGTCAACACCAGCCGGGAAATACAAGTACTCGAGTACTCAGCTGTTGTTGTGTTGTTACAGTTACACTCATGGTTCCAGTATCAGAACTGTTACCTGGTGTTAACACCACTATGCGGAGCTGCCTGGCTCGCTCCAGCTCCAGGTTGAAGGCGTGGTTTAATGAGAGGGCGGAGCCTCGAAGGGTCAGAAGGGCGGTCCTTGCTCTGGTCACCCCGTCAATCTGGATGGCCAGGAAGACCTCCTTACTGTCCTCGGACCTGGGAGGAGACGCATCCACACAGACAGGAGCAGAGAGTGAGACACCTGCAGCAGAACCACCATCTTTCCTGCTCCTTCAAACTTTGACAGAAACATAAGACACGCCTCCATCTTCTCTCCAAAAGTAAAGTGTTTCTGCAGGTTCAGCTCTGAGGAGATCGCTCATCTTTATTTCTTTTCATTAGAAGATAAAAACCTTAAAGCCATCAGCCTTCAGGCAGGTGTTACCTTCTGTTAGCTGCAGTTAGCTCGTGTCAGGTGTTAGCATGTGTGTGTTCCTACCTGCTGCTCTTCATCTCCTCCAGGCCCAGCAGGTGGACTGTCAGCAGGCCCGTCACTCGCTGGCTGCATCGCTGAGGGTCCGAGCCCACGTACAATCGGAAAGAACTGACGTCACATGGGGTTTCTTGGGAAGTCGTGAGGGGCGGGGCTTGTTGCCGTGGCAGCAGCTCAGGGGAGTCTCCATCACTGAGATAACCTGGAAGAAAAACTCGGTTTTAGTGATGCAGGTGGGACTTGTGCTTCGTCCAAAGGATGAAGACAACAACCACAGAGACCAACAGCTGCTGGACGCAGAACCACAAAACCAGGACAGAGATCTGTTATCGAAGGTTTTTAGCATCAGATGTTCTGGATGTGGTGACTGATTTCTGCTGAATCTGAGTGAACATGGACGAGCACATGACAGTTAACAGCCCAGTTTTTTAAACACAACATCAGCCCTTGTTTCAGCTGAAGGCATCTGGAGAGCTTTGAGCTCCTCTGAGACTGAAATCTGTTTGCTCTGAATGAGTTTTAGCTGACTGGATGTTTGTTTTTACATCTGCAGGCAAAAGAACAAAGTTCTGATGAAGCTGTGTGGCGAGAAGATCATCTTCACTCCTGGAATGAAACATCTCCAGCTGAGGAGAGAAACCACACACACGTGATGTGACCTCACATGACGTCTCCTCCCCCTCACCGTTACATCATGTGACCTGCGTACCTCCTTTGCTGGCAGAGCGTCCTCTCGATGATCGCCTCAGCGGCCTGGCTGGAGGGGCGGAGCTATCGAGGTGATATCTGCTGATCACATTCTGGTTGGACAAGGCTGGCGATGATGTTGCGTTCTTACTGGTCGACTCGTCTCCGCCCCCTCTGCTGTCGTTTCCATGGCGATGAGTGCGAGAGGAGCGAAGGCTGAGTTTGCGGCGCAGCTCTGGAAGTTTCTTCATCTTCAGGGAGAGTTTCCTCACCGTGCCAGGAGACCTCAGCCTGTCAATCATACTTCCAGACACTTTCTTCTGGGAGGCGGGGCTAGAGTCTGCGGGGGGGAGCTCTGAGGGAGAGAGACACGAAATACGTCTGTATTCTCTGAAAAAAGCTGAGCACATAGAAAAGAAAGCAGGTGGAGTCAGGTCTACCTGTGATTTCTGTTGTGATGTCATCAACATGGTGGCTAACACTGGGGTTGGCGCCCTCCAGGGGGCAGTCGATGCTAAAACACTCTGCTGACCCGACCCACATGCCTCCCAGATCAGCTCTGCTGTCTCCAGGACTGGTCCTCTTTGTGGCTCCTCCCTCCTCCCTGTCATCTCTCCTCCTCCACACCTCCTCCTCCCTGCGTGGACCTCCTGCATCCTCCTCCTCAGGGATCGGGTTGTACCAGATGTTGCTGCTGTTCTCCTCCTGCAACCCACAGGCCTCATCTGAAGCCTGTGTCTTTCCTGAAGACAGCACCCAGGCTCTGCTGCTGCGATCCAGGCTTTGGAGGTAGGCACGCTGGGCAGACTTGGTGATGATGGAGGTAGTGAGCACATCTGGGGGGGCCCCTGCTGTCTGGAGGAGTTCCTGGTGAACAGTGGCAGCACTGACAGGAACGCAGGAGGTCCTGGTCGTATCCCAGGCCGGACTGATGCACATGCTGTCAGTGCACTGCTCCTGCTGCAGACAGAACAGAGAGGAGGAGATAAATACTGAGAGGAGGAGTCAAACACCACAGAGACCAGACGGGGGGGCTCAGGTACGAGAGGCACAACAAGAAGAGAGACTGAACTGTGAGAAGAAGATCAAGAAGTCAAACTACAGAGGCAGCCAAAACATGAACCTGAAGGAGAGATCCATCAACCAGCAGAAGATCAAACTATCAGTTAGAAAGATGGAGGATGGATCGACTCACTGGGTGAGGAGAAGAAGAGAAGGTCAACTACAGGAAGGAGCAGAACGAGACCGCCGACCACCAACCCTGATGTCTCCTACCTGATCCTGGGCCAGCCTCTGACTCCACGCCTGCACAGATGCATCCTGGGATATCCCTGATGTCCCCTCCTGCTCACAGGTTCTGTGGGTGTGGCCGGAGAGCAGGGTGGTGGGCGGAGCCGCGCAACCCTGCCGTGCCCATGACTGTTTCTTAGCAACCGTGATGTGGTTATGGGGGGGTGAGGGGGGTCCGGGTCCTGCTGCTGCTGTGGGGGGGGGGCTTGTGGTTGGTGATGATGGTGACGAAGGAGTCTTCAGGACAGTGTCAGGCTTTACTGGAACATCTGCAGCAAACACACACACACACACACACACACACACACACACACACACACACACACACACACACACACACACACA
>JAPZDV010000014.1:3217592-3229653 GCA_029814665.1 Acanthurus lineatus
GTACAAATAAGCACTAAGTGCAATACATATAGACAGAGACACACAGTGTGTAAACACAATCTTTCGAAACAAAGAGCAGGCACAGGAAAAACAAACACACATGGTAAGAGTTGCTGCCACAGAGTGAAAGTGGTAAAACTGAGCAGTGTCTTTGCTGCTGGGACACAAAAACTGAGTGCGTGGGTGCAAATGCATTCTGACATTCACCTACACACATAGTTTTTTAATTTTTTTCCTTCTTGGAGATGCACTGGGAAAAAAAGGACCAGTCCTGAGATTTGTACATCATCGTAAATGTAAAACAGTCTCGTAAGGGAAAGCAGTGCTGTGCTTCTTTAATGTGAAAATGATTTTATTTTTTCCATAGAATCAGTGAGAAATGGTTATAATTTTTTTTCATAATAACTAAAATAATTGCAATTAGCATTTTTGTTGTAGTCATGCAGCCTTACTGCAGTAGCTGTTTCTACTCAAATACATTACAGTTGACAGACCTTTTTTTGTGTTTTAAACCAGTTGTTCTGACCTTTGAGGGGATATTTGACTTTATTCCAGCAGCTGGTTGAAAGAGGGGAACTATTCTAATCAGGGATATCACTGCCCTCTGCTGTCCAATAACGACAAGTGCTGTACATCTGCTCCGTGTCTATAGTGGATTAAAATACAGACACAGCTTTATTTTTTTCTAGTAATGCCTTTTCCAATATTACAAAGGGTTCAGCATAATAACAGTCTGTCTTACTGTGAAATATTTGAGATGCTGCATAAACACACCACTACGTTCTTCCCAACACTCTTTTCACCTAGAGGGTGTCACATTTAGGCTTCTTGTTAATCTCTTGTTGCTAAACGTACCAGTGTTAGACAGAGCACACTGTAAATAAGCTGAGGAAGAACAGGAAATAAAGGAGAAATTGATAAGCAACACCAACAGAATCCATCACTCCATTATCAGCTGTAGCTTTAAAGACTCACATGTACATAACCTCCATTGTATTGGAGCTACAAGTGTTTATTTACAAATTGTAAAACAGAATATAAATTGCATTACTTGTATAGTTCTAGTTTTATTTACCCTTTGATGTTGCTGATCAGATGACACCTTTATATAGAACAGTAACCAAACCCAGTAACCAATGTTGGATTGCATATTAAACCATTGTTTAAAGATGATGCAGGTCCAGAGAGCATGTTGTGAAAAAAGGCATTAAAGGAAACAGCCATTCTCTCTATAATCTAGACACTGAAAGAGTGTATCTTTCCATTTATCTGATATTTTTCATGTTTTCTGTCTTATCCATAGGAACATTGTCCTACATTGTATTTGCAGTCCAAAAACACTATGAAAAAAAGAGTTTTAACCTTTCTTTTCTCCTTTATTTTCTTTTGTGCACATTAAAAGAATGGACCTGACAGATAAAACCAGTGAACTATCACAAGCTTTATCTCGACTGCTTCACCTGGAGTTGGATTCAGTATCTTCAGTGCTGTAAGAAGAAAGCCAGTACTGACAGCTCAGAAAAGAGCAGGCCAACAAAACATAATTCAAAATGACAATCTGCTGCTGTTTGTGTCTCAAGGAAGAGACAGAAACACTGTGCTACCCACCATGTATGCATCACTCTTCCTGCAGAGCTGAGATCACATAATTTACTAAATGTAGTGACAAACTCATGTTGTCGGCTCACAGGAAGTGCTGTCACACTTCAGCTGCCACTGAGGTGCACTTAATGTCATTGTGACCACTCACACACAGTCACAGGAACTCATACAACAGACAGAAGTGAGACACAAGCGAGAAGATGTGCAAAAAGATGAGAAATTACATGGTTGGGATTGAACATTGTGTGAAAGAAATATGACAGGATGCTAAATCTCTTGTTAAAGATAAAGCACAGATTCAAAAACTGCAGCGGTTAAATACCAACAACTTTAACAGCTGCCTTAAAAATGCAAACAATCATCCTTGGTTTAAAGTGATAACTAAAAACCAGTCTTCACCTGCTCCAATCTACATTTTTCCAATACGCAGGTTAGAAAGCAATTCGTAAAACAAGTGAAAAGGCTCCAAAGAGAGTTAAGACCACGCTTAATTATATAAATGCTTTCATATTTGCTTATTTGTTTGTCAAACTATTGTTTCCAAGTTTCTCAGTTTAAAATGAATAAATAATTTCTTTTAGGATTAGCTGTATTGTCAATGTAGCAATAGATTAGAATAATAAATAACAAGTAGTTTAGCTTCCAGAAAACTGTGTCGCATCCTGTAACATGCATAACAAACCAATGAGCATTTTAGACCAATAGAATACTGATGAGGAGCAACTAACTTACCCACTAATGAGTTGCATACTTACAATTGAATGCTAATGTTAAATAATTAGCTTTAAGAACACCTGGTGCTACCAAACCTACACTTTGCTTATCTAAACATTAAATATTAGAAAAGTTGTAATGCTAAGAATAATTGTCTTTAAGTTAGTAATAAACCTGGGAAGTTTAATTTTCTTTTTTTTTTTTCTAATTTTTATATCTAAGTTATTAACTAATGAAATGTAGGTTCAGGGTCAAATGCTCAACTTGTTAACAGCAGTCAAACAGGCTAACTAATTTGTAATTTATTTACCAAGACAAAAGAAATGCAACATGAAATCAGTAGACTAACCAGCCTTACACAGCCCTGCGTGTAATTAGATTTCACAGACTGTACTAGCAGCAGTGAAACAAGCCCTTTTACTTGTTCAGATGATGTACGCCAATTTCAGCAACACGCTAACTGGAGACACATCTGTAACATCAGTCGTCTTCAGCTCACTGATGTGCAAACAGGAAGTTTAGTTCCTGTCAACAGGTACAGTTTGCCTTGTTTTGATGATGTGGTAATACTTCATATTTAACATTTCTTGAAGCACTTCGTTTGTGGTTTGCTGAACTTGTTTTCTTGGGTAGAGCTCGTTTGTTTGCGGTGTCAGCCTGCCAACCTGCTTTTAGGTGTGAAGGATTAAGAACGACTTTGTTTTTCTCCAAGCTGCTCACTGCTGAGGAAAACCTGACAGTAATTAAACATGGCATGAGATTTGAAGGCTTTTAGGAAATTATCTGTTGCAAATGATACTGTTGCTGTTATATGGATTACAAAAGAAACATTTAATCCCTGTCATTCATTCACAGTAAACTGTGACCAAATTTAAACACATTGAGTTATATAACTTTACCTACGTTGAGATGGTTTACTGTAAAATTTGAAAGTTAATCTTGTTGTAATGTTTATGTTGGCCACATGATGACAGCAGACTACAAAAAACAAACAACAGAATACTGGTTATTTAGATTTATTAGAGATATGTACACTTTAAGTCACAGGGAGACAAGAATAAAAGAAAGGTGACATTACAGGACATGAATTATGGTTCTTTTGAATGACCTTTTCCACAGAATAAACAAAAATGATGTGTCTTTATTAGCACGGCAGGCATGAGAAGCATCTTTTTGCTTTTAGTCAAATTATGTTAAACTACAGGTCTTAAATATCACAGTGAACATTATTGGCACAAATCAAACCACATTTTCAAGAGGACAGAGATCCTCCATGTCCAGCTTGAGCAGGTAAGAAAAAAATGGTGTATCATGTAAGTCAACCCTATTACCATAAAATTGTCAATCTTGTTGATTAGGATTAATTACTATATTTTTCAGGTCTATTATTTCACAGATATGTTGGTTTTGTTTGTTGTAAATACTAGTGAGAAATAAAACAAGTTTTTTTGTAAAACTTTAATTAAACCTAACCACTGAACACTTTCATTTGTGTACTTTTTATTTGCTCAGTACCAAGTAAACAGATTTTTTCATCCCTTCAAGGCTTTTTGTGAGTAAATCTGACCACCGTTTAATTCGGTGGGTTTGACAGGTGAAAGCAATGACACCAGACTCAAGCAGCATGAAATCACTGCACTGATGGGGGCAGTGATATGTCTGGCTGAGAGGACTGGGAGAACGATTTGAAGGACAAACCGCAGGACAAAAATAATACGATTTGGAGGAATCAAAAGGAAATTCTTTTCAAATCAGACCTTAGCAAATCTTAAAAAGTCAAAAAAATAAAAAGAAATTGCAGTGGTGCTTTTAGTGCTTATATTTCACACCATCATGCTCAAAGATATAGTTATTTTGTTGATTTTAGGCCGAAAATAATGTTCACAATATTTACTGTTAAATTTGCAAGCTGACATTTGCTAATTAGAAATAAGCACAAATAGCTAAAGCAGAAGCTGCTGTAATCAAACAGTTGTGATTAGGACCACAATGCAAAACTGACATCCATAAAGCTACAAAACTAGCATGACTCAATAATTAGCTAATTACCAACATACAAGGGTCCATGTTGTGACTATAAACACACTGTAACAAATAACACTCCCCCACTATGTGTCATATTAAAGCAAACATATTGATCGTGTGATCACCACTGTAGTATCAAATACATTATTAGAATATGTCTAATGATGGTGAAGGAGGTGTGAAGAAGAACTGAAGAGATGAAATAAAAGAGAAGTAAGGTTTTCTGCAGAAGAAAAATAGAAAAATGTGCAGATGTGAGAGCAAGAATTAGCAAGGAGAGAAAAAAAAAGAGTCAGAAACAGAAAGTGTTAGAGGTGAGAAGATGTGGAGATGCAGCCAGCGAATACTGTCACACTCTCTAACACCCTGTCTCTCCCTCTGACATTAACAGTCAGTCGACCTGCCATGTGCGTTCAGATCCCCGCGTGGTGTTCGACAGAGAGATTTGTCCCGGCGACAGGCCCTGAGAAGCAAATTTTTTTTTTCTATTTAAAAAGCAAAGCAGGCTGCAAGCAATCAGCATCCCCTCCATGAGAGTTGATGAATGGACTCCATGAACCCTCAGATGTTTATGTGTTTGTGTGTTAGTGTGCGTGTGTGTGTATTGCTTTTTTTTTTACAATGCCACATCTGCCTCTTGATGGCTGTTTCCAAGGTGACATATAGCTGTACGTATGACAGCATCATGACAAACAGCGTAACTATTCAAATAAGGTATTGTTGTGTGTTTGTTTGGCTATGTTTAATGGACTGAGCCCATGTAACATCCCATCTAGCTTCATGACAGAGCTCATAAAACTCTGTTTACAACAGGTGGACAGGACTCACGAAGGACTCAATGCAGCACTGCCTCTCTGCACAAACGTGTATGTTAACTGCCTTCAGTCTGTGCACGTTTGTGGTTGTTCACACTCTGCATCAGTGGCTGGAAACTTGAGCGAGGAATGAAGTTAAAGCTTAATGAAAGATGGAGAGACTATGAGTGAGATGGATGTATTTGACAACAGAGAGACAGAGATGTATGAAATACTGTAAGCAAACACAGTATTTCATCAGTTTACCTCACATAACTCTGTTCATCTCCCTTCTTTGAAACCTCTCTCCAAGTCTTAAGGGGAAAAGGTGGAAAAAGGAAGATAAGGAATACAGAAAATGTTATGACTTTTGAAGCTCTACGACAAAAGGTCTGAAGGGCTTTTTTCCAAAAAACAAAAAATTTCATCAGATTTGGAAAACAGCAGGACCAACACCACGTTCCAGCGCTACAACGTTCCTTCTAACATTTATAAAATCAGTTTTGTCCTCAGTAGGAAAGTATGGACCCCAATCCAGAGAGACAGAATGTCAAAGTGCAGGTTTGAAATGACAACAGCCACATCAGAAGCAGTCATAAAAATCTGAACATTTTTAAAATTAAAGTTAAAAACTGACAAATCCTAAGTCCTTATAAGCTCAATACTAGTTTCAATTTATTTTTCACAGGCCAGTTATTTAACTGCTATGGCTACATAGCAAATCTACAAATCTGAGAATTTATGAATTGCTTTTGATTGTGATTCTTGAGGTTGTGACAGATGCAAAAACTATTTTTAGATTTAAACTGTCAACCTTCAGCTGAAATCATCTGTGGTTGTTGTAGCTATAAAAGTTTCAGAAAACAGGATAAAAAATACATAGCTGTAATTGTAAATGCCTCTAATTTTCATTACATGGTTAAAAAAAGACTTGATTTGTTGTTGTTGTGCTTCAAGAAACGGAAGGGAATCTAACTTCAAATTCTTAATAGCTTTGTGCGGTTTGTGCAGAACTCAGGTAGCAGCTTGTGATTTCTGTGGGCGCTGACAGTCCGTTACATCCCTCCACAGGTGAAGGTGGGACGGATGAAATGTGTTAATAAATGCTGTGCTGCATGTCAGGCTCTGTGAGCCTCAGCTCTGGTTTCTAATTCTCCTCTCATGCTTTCGTGATTTCGAATCGGGAATCTGTTGATATTCAGGGAATCACAGGCCATCTGGGCCTTCATAAAGGTTTAAGAGCTGCACTTACAGGTCTTTAAATTTTTTCATGGATCATTTGCTTCTTTTTCTGCAGCTCCTTTGGACTGTTGTCAGACTACGGTCAGAAATTTACTGATTTGCTGTTAGATTTGGTTAAATCAGTTCATTATTCTAACCAGTCCTCTTTCGATTTTCCAGGAACCTTTCAATAACCTCAAGTGAATGAATGTAAAGTTGTAGTCGTAGGTTTAACATCATGATAGAATGACTGAAACTGAAAAACATATTCAGAAAAACAAATTAACATATAAATTGTTTGTTGTGTTGCAGTTCTTAGTTTGCATTTTGTTATTCAGTTTCTCTACATTTATTCTACTTTGTTATTTCTGGTTACTCTGCACATGCTGCATGTATCACCTTCAATTTCACCGCTGTTGAACATGAGAAATTAAAACTGAGTTCAAAACTCAGAGTTCAAAAAGTGCAACAAGCCGTGTTTTATCTACCTCCCTGCCTTACAGAACGGTGATCTACAAGCTCAGCGAGGCAACGGAGGCGCGGTGAATTAACATACATCACATCACAGTTCAGGCTGTGTGGGCTGCAGTCATATTAATTTTGGTGGTTTTCATGAATTTATGGCTTTAATACATATCGCCATTTCTTTTATTTTCCACGAGAATCATTTTTTTAAAATTAACTATGCAAAGATAAAGTGTGCAGTATGCTGTTCAGATTGCACTCTGCATGAACTTGTCTTATAAACAACATAAACTTGGCTTGACTTAACTAAACAGCTGCAGTTGTTAAAATGAAAGTCCATCTGCTTAATCAGGCGGATGGTAGATAAACAGAAATGCCTTCAGTCCTTGTGGACAAACTATGAGCAAAGAAGCATCGGAAAGTTTTTTAATCCCACTTTCCTTCACACAGCACTGGTGTTAGAGGAGCAGACCAGCATTTAATTAGAGGAGTCAAACTCTGACCCTGTTAAGGCTTCCTCGAATAAAAAGTAAATTGTTCCAGCTCCACTGATGGCTGACCCCCGACCTCTCTGCAGAAAGTTATAGGTGAAACAATAATTTTACCTCAGGAGTCAACAATACATAATGTATTAATAGCATTAGTGGCCTTATTCTGCACATAATGATGGTTAGACACCGTCTGTCATCTGCATCTGAGAGCTCAAACCTAACTCTCTTCCAAGCAGACTCATGCATCATCGGCTCATATCCTCGCATCGTGCCTCATAACGCTGATGGTGCCTTCAGGTTTAAATGGCTGTGAAATGAGTGATTGTGCCTTTGCTGAAGGTGTGGTGAATACTCATGTGGACTCAGACCTCAGAAGACGCTTAAACTCTGAAGAGGGTCCGTCAAAGTCAGTCAACTACTTCGTATTTTCTTCTTCTACTGAAACTCTTACAGCAGTGTCCAATAACTGTTTTACAAACAACTTAAGTTCATATTTTCCTTCCATAACTAACTCAAATTCTCTTAACAAGAACACATGTCAGTATAAGAAATTATGCTCCTCTGATTTTTCTGTCTTCATTTTGTTTCTTGAGACATAAAATATGTGTATGTCAGATCATTTGATGGATCAATCAGCATAAAATGTTCCTCACCATGGCAACAGTTCCCATGTGTGTGTTCTGCTTATAGCAGACAGTTCTGCCGTGACCCTCATTTCAATAACCATGCATATTCATCTCGTCAGGATGGCACGCAGACTGAGACTGGGTCAGAGTGGGTGGAGATGGAGATGAAGGGAGAAGATGGAGGGATGAAGAAATGCAGGTATACATGAACACATGAACCCACATGACAACACACACAAAAGACCCACTGGAAGGTCTGTTCTCATACAGTCCATTAAAATAACAAGGAAGTTGTCAAAAATGATCCTATTTTGTGATTTTGGTGGTTTCCACATTAAAACAATTATGGCTCTAAAAGCAAATTTTGTGTAAACCATTTACATAAAACTAGGTGTAAACATTTTACTGAGCTATCTACCATCCAGGCATATGCCAACATGTGCTTGATAGATAAGGACTTATTACGAGTTACTTTGCTCTGCTACAATTATTCAGATGGTCGGCCAGAACAAGCACAAACAAACTGGTCTGCATCTTGAAATTCAGTCATGCAGTTCACAGGTTAAAGTTTTTTAATAAAGTTTTAAACCCTGTGCTGTTTGCTTGAGTGTCACAGGTAGATGGCGTTAGTATGCAAAGCAAAACACTGAAACTGGTGAAGATTTCAGCTGGGTCTCCTAAACATAAAAATTCAAGTACTTGCCAGGAAGGTAATTTGAATAAAAATTGCAAACAAACTCACTGCACAACCTAATAGGGACCCACAGTGGAGAATCCAGGTAAAAACCTTGATTGATTTCCTTATTGAGTCTCCTCCAATCATGAAAGAGGATAACTAGACAAAAACAGGCTGAAGATATTGATGGGTAATTTGAAAATTTGATATAACTGGGGTGTAGTTTTCATATAATGGGACTGGATATGAAGAAGATTCATATAAAATATTAAGTACATGCAGAGAATACAGAGGGGGTAGAGGAGCTTTGTGGCACTACAGACACCGGTCAGCAGGGGTCAGTATAGCGCTTCGGTCCAGTTAAATATGCAGACTTTCGATCAAACACTGAGATGGATAGAGATATATAGGAACACACACACACACACGCACACACACACACACAGGCCGGCCTGTCCATCAGACACACGTCCTCCACAGAGTAATGATGTCCCACTATGGACACGCTGCTCTGAACCTGACAGCCACCAGCTTTGACGGTGTGCTTCCGTGTCAAAGACACACACACACACACACACACACACACAGGAGAACTCATGGTCTTTGATCCTCTCTCCCACTCATCTCTATCTCTTTTCTCTCTGACTCTCAGAGAAACACAAAATCTTATACTGTTTGCTCGGCTCAGAGTGAGGCAAGATCATCAGATGTGGTTAACATGACCGAAACAAAAGAAGGAAAGCATTGAAGTCTCCGTTTCCCAGGGGTCAGTTTCATAACTTATACAGGATGTCTCAACAGTGTTGCTCCATAGAGAACTGACTACTGAATATAACTGATGGAACTACAAAAATTTGCATAAATTTTCCTTTTCTATTTAATCTTAACAGGTAAAGCACATTTCACAGATCATCTTAATTAAAATCATCCTCATCACTGTCTCATGCTACATATGTCCTTTACTTCTATATCATTTTCGTAAATCTTTTAATCTTTTAATCAACACACCGTGCAGCTACATGATTTTAATCATCAGATATGCATGATTGCTATCATACCTCTCGCCGTTCTTCAGGATTCTTTCACTCCTGTAACCGTTACCCTTCACTACATGTGTTCAGCCATCCATGTTTTGTATGATGGTCTGCACAGTCCAGGTCATACCGTTGCCCTTGTTTGCCAGGGTCAACAGATGGCGCATCCACAGGAGCTGGCATGCCCCACGGGGCCTCCATTCCCCCCATCATACAGCTCTGATGCCCACCCCAAAGACCCTCCCTGCTCCACCACACTGCTGCGCTTTAAACAGGGCTGGTACTCAAAGAATATACCTGCACTTACATATGGATGCACAGATGTTCCCCCCACTTACATTTTAGCCATCATGCTATAGCTAATATGACAGGGAGATTAAAATAACATCAAAACAGCAGGATATCAGCTTTCATATGAAAACAAACTCAGTAACAGTTACAGGAGAACTGGTGCAACAAACTCCACCAAGATTGTGAAAATGTGCTTTTTTTTTTCTAATTAAAGTGTGACTGTGGAAATGTTACGACACATGTTACGCAACTAATTATGTGTCTGCAATAAACTCCAGCAGAGATATTAAAAGAAAAATGTTCAAACTTCACTTTTCACAACAAGCAATACCATTTAACAGGAAGTAGTTTCTTCCTTGTACCGTACAGTTTTTGTAACTAGTGTTTTTTATAACAAGCTTCCATGTGCCACATGTAATTTCAGTTCAAGCGTTAGATATTTGTACATATGTGCATGATAATAGAGTTTTTTTTGTAGAATGATTTTATATATATCTGTAATATTTCCAAATAAGAGGTTCATTTTACATGCACAGCTGAAACATACATGAAACATTCATTGTAATACTAAAAAAATATTTTGGAAATATTACAGGTGTTTGTACCTGCAGCCTGCATATCAAATATGAGTGGACTATTGGCCTTGGTGAATGTCTGAGCTCTCTGAGTGCCTCATTTTGCCCCATTTTGACCTGAAAATTTTGTTCAATGTTTAGTGTAATGCATCGAATATGTGATGATAATGATCTTTTGTCACTGCCTTTTTTCTATTAAAAGCCTTTCCACTGCATATGTGATTTTGGCATGGCACTTAAGTACAGCAGTATTGTTCAGGCATTGAATTTTTCTTAGACATGTTGTTATAAATCCAATATGCTTTGAGTTTTGTACCAATGAAACATGTATATAAGGGCAAAGATGCCCCAAAATCACACTTCTCTTCTAAAACCTTAATATTTATTTTTGGATGAATAATACACAAGATCATAAATTATCGGGTCTCCTTAATGATTGACTTCAAAGAGCATATGAGATTTCCCTACATGCACTTTTATTGTATTTTTCACAGCATCTGACTCCTTATTCGAAAATTCCACCTGTTGTTTGTTCAATATCGCTAGTTTTCTTTTATTAGAACTTTCTCTCTAGAACGACACAACATTTAATGGGTGTCACTGACTGTGGCTGCATCATGCAGAGGAGATTCACTCACAGCTGTCTTGACTTTAAAGCACATTCCCATGATGACCATTCGGTTCCTTCAAACATCTCTATGAAACGACTGCAGCAGCAGCTGTGAGCACACCAGCAAACATCAGTGTCTCTTTTCTCAGCTTCATCTCGTCTATTTCCACTCCCATCCTTAACCTTCTTTCAGGTAGCTAGATTGCAGAAGATGACAAGAAATTACAGAACCATGAGTGCCGACCATTAAATGTCAAGAGAGTGAGGATAAGAGCAGCGAGAGAGCAGGAGAGGAAGTCTGAGAGCAGGAGGGGTAGGTGAGGAGGAGAAATGTAGAAGATTGGGAGGTGAGAGTGGGCGGAGAAAGTTTCTCTATGTTTGTGTGTGTGTGTGTGTGTGTGTGTATGTGTGTGTGTGTGTGTCTGTGTGAGTCGTTGTGAGTCTGTTTGAGTCAGTGTGAGTCAGTGTGTTACCTGCAGCCTCCTGTGAGCTGCAGAGAAAAAGCAGATTTGATGATCGATGGATCTTCAGTGAATTGAAGCTGCTGAGGAGCCTCTGAGCAACAAAACGTCATTAAGAGGACGTCGACACGAGGACAGAGAACCATCCGTCTGTTTCAGAGTGTCTCCATCATCATCATGTCATCTTCATCCAGTCACAGTGATTTAAGCTCTGTGTGTGTGTGTGTGTGTGTGTGTGTGTGTGTGTGTGTGTGTGTGTTCGGTCCATTACAGCTTCATATCGCAGCTGCTGCCTCACTGCATTAAAACGTCTGTTAGCGGTGAATTTATGTCAGCGGGCTCCCATTAGTTCAGATATATGACACACACACACACACACACACACACACACAGGTTTGTGCTAGAGTACTCTGAAGGGTGTGACAAAGTGTCATACTTTACGAGTTGGGTTTCTGCTAATCTGTTATTTAAATATG
>JAPZDV010000014.1:3263236-3275487 GCA_029814665.1 Acanthurus lineatus
ACACACACACACACACACACCCACACACACACACACACACACACACACACACACACACACACATCATCAGAAAACTAGCTGACATCATATAAACGTTGCAGCTCATCATCTTCCACAGAAATCGTTCATCTTTGCAGCTTTTCAGAGATTTAAACTCCAGTTTTTCGGTTCAGGAGGATTTAGGGTTACGGTTATCGACTGAAACGAGAAGCAAAACTTTCATCCGAATGTTTTCTTTTGTGTAAAATCACCTGAAGAAAAGAATTATTGCTTTTTTCCTTCGGAGACTGTTTTCAGATCTACAGAAGCGGCTCGTCCTTCACCGACGCCGCCACGTTTCTGCGTAACTCAACAGACAAACGCTGCCTCCACTTTCACGGCTCCTTCCAGGGTTTTTCACTGTGGTGCATCCTGCAACCTGCAACCTGCAACCTCACCACTAGATGCCGCTAACTGCTGCACACAGAGATTTCTGTTTATCTAACTTTCTACTTTTTCTACCTTTTACAATAAAAACTGAATTTATACTTCGAACATTTCAAATTACTCTACATCACAAACAGGTTTCATGTTATTTCATATTCTTCTGTCAGCAGTCGTTCATAGTGTTTGTTACCAAACAGCACGAGGTTTATTTCTTTAACACGAGTTTTTGAGAGTTTGCACTGTGTGGTGTTGGTTTGTTGGGGTAACATGCGGCCCTTCTCTGTTTTATCTTTAGAAATGAAGCAGAACATTTGAAATCAAGGTATTTTTCATCAGATCGGTGACTGCCGTGATGAAATCTGTCACTGAAAGCATCACACAGCTCGGACCCTCGTGCCCTCAGACCCCCCCGGTCCGCCGGACCGAGGAAGCTTTAAAATGACAGATTTTTGAACGGAGTCTGGTGGAAAGTTTCCAGCAGCTTTTCTGAGCTCATGAACTGCATCGCCATGAGGAACACATCGATCGACCACGTGTCTGATCAGCTGGTACAGTTTCCTGATCATGAACTGACTGATCTATCGGTTCCGAAGCTAGCGGGGTTAGCGTCCCGTTCAGCCCGAGCGGAGCTCCCGCAGAGGGAGGCGTGTTTTTGCGTGACAGACGCACGGAGAGACTCACGGTGAGCTGCCGTCTCCACCAGGCTCCGCAGGCGGCTCCTGTCCGACGTGAAGCTCAGGTTTAAATCCATAAACACTGACATGATGCTGCTGTTTGCTGCCCGCAACTCCCCGCCACACGTGCGGAGCCGAACAGCCTGCTGGGAACTGTAGTCTTTATTTATCGTGAACAACTGTAGTTTTTCACGGAGGCGTTTTAAACAAGAAGCACATCGTGTTTTTAAAAGAAAGGTCTGATTCCTCTGTAACTGTCTGAAGGGCACACAGCGAGTTCATTTGCATCAAGACATTTTCCTCTTTCTTTACAAAAAAACCTTTTCCGCTTCTTTTAGTGATAAAATTGTTGTTCTGTCTTAAATTTATGGATTAATTCCCAAAATGTATGTATGTTGTCTGGAAAGGAACTGAAATCGCTTCTTTGTTGTTTCCCCATAAATTAATACCAACAAATCATTTCATCATTATTGATACAAATTGTTGCTGAAGCAGCGAATCAGACAGAAACAACACAGCTGAACTCTGATCGATGCTGTAACCTTCAGTGAATCATTCTGATTTAATGATTATTGATTATTAGTTTGTTTTTCTCCCGTTTTAAATAAGGCTGTCGTTTCCTGACGATGCCGGAAATAGTTCTGCTGCCAAAAAACAGAGAAGAAGAAGAAGAAGAAGAAGAAGAAGAAGAAGAAGAAGAAGAAGAAGAAGAAGAAGAAGAAGGTCGCAGGGTTCTTCGTTGAGCTCTGAAGCTTCAGGTATCCGACAAACACACTCAGCTTGTGAAGGATCATCGTGATAACACAGTTATAAATCAACACACTCAGCGTTTCTGGATCATTTACACCGAACCTCATTCAAAATCTGTCAACTTTATGATGAGCTCAGTTCACGGACGCTGTGCTGAGGGGAGACGAGTTTAACATGAGAAGTTTATCGTTGATTTTACATTTCAGCTGAAAGAAGAGCAGCATGTCAGATTAAAAGTTGGCCGAAATCACCACCAAAACCTGCGGATTCAGGTGTTTGTCTGACAGTATAATTATAATTATCTAATAAATAAGTACCACGATGGACATTTAGCCTGAGTCTTAAGTGCCACATTATTAAGGGGGGTTCGGTGTGTTTGTCCTCTACATTCTGAGTTAAACCATTTTCTTTACTTCAGTGACGAAGTCAGTTTAAAAGTCCAGTTTAGGACAAACTCGTCGGCTGTCTCTGAGGGTGGATGTTACAATAAGAAATACATAAGAAAAACTATCACTCTTTGTTTAGGTCTTACTAGCGGTGGATCTAAATATGTACCGTTTGTCCTGTTGGTGGCGCTAGAATCACGATCGTGGAGTCCGTGAAATCTGGGATGTATCCTCTGAAGAGCAGGAACATCTGCAGAAACGTTTGTTTAAGCCGGATCATAATTTGTTGAAGAAACAAGATGCGGAGAAAATACGGAAATGTTTGTGGGGCTTCCAGGCTAGGCCAAACTAAGCTAAGCTAGGCTAAGCTAGGCTAGGCTAAGCTAGCAGTTTTCCACTGCTGCCAGTCTTTAAGCTAGGCTAACAGCTCTCAGGACAATGTCTCGGTTAAAGTTCCTTTATGTTTCAAAATTCAGCTTCAAACTGAGACTGAGAGACGAGTTCAGTCACAAACACTGATTTGTTTGTTTTCCTGATATCTTTCTGTTGGCAGCAGAGCCGATCCAAACCAGTGCAGGCCGGTTCAGACCAGTGCAGACCAGTTCAGATCGGTTCAGACCAGTTCAGAGTGCTTCACACAGTTCAAAGGGCTGAACATGTTCAGACCGCTGAGGATCCTCCTGTCTGCCACAAAGAGTCCGCTGACCCGATGCTGCTCAGGCTTCGTCTCTAGGATGAGGTTCAGTAAGCCACAGTTACCTAACAGATGGATTGATTGACTGATTGATTGATTGATTGATTGATTGACTGATCTTCTTCTTTCAGGTATTTGAACAGACTGAAGCAGGATGATGACGCATGTGCTGCAGCGCTGCAGAACGCTCAGATCTTCTTGTTCCATCGTCTGTCTCCTCTTCTGAAATCCACCAAACACGGAACCTTCAGACCAGCTGCACTGATGTGCTCAGGTACGGAACCCAGCAGAACCACAGGTACGGACCCACAGGTACAGACCCACAGGTACAGACCCACAGGTACAGACCCACAGGTACAGAACCACAGGTACGGAACCCAGCAGAACCACAGGTACAGAACCACAGGTACGGACCCACAGGTACGGACCCACAGGTACAGACCCACAGGTACAGAACCACAGGTAGAAAACAACAGGTAGAAAACAACAAGCAGAGCACATTCAGAAGGGAACCACGGAGGCAGAAGCTCGGGTATAGAACCCCAGAAAAGCCACATACAGAGAGCTGAAGCCGGAGGTGAAGAACCTCTGGAAGAGAACTTCAAGTGTCGAACCAAAGACAGTTAATGTGCTTCTCATTCAAACACTCCTGATGCACATCTGCACTGTATGTTCCAGATGTTCTGTTGATCCTGGAGAGACTCGGTTCAGACGGATCCCAGATGAAGGAGTCAGTTCTGATTGGCTGCTCGGAACAGAACCAGGCACAGTTCTGCCTGGACCTCGGTAAGAACCCATTAAATCCAGCCTGAAAAACAAGACGTGAGACCCTGAACGCATCGGTCCGCAGCAGCTGTTGGTTCTGTGTGTCCAGATGTTCAGGCCTGTGTTTCATGCTGTAGGACATCTGGATCAGGCTGCGGTGGAGGACGTGTGTGAAGGAAACTTTATCGACCTGAGGAAAGCTTTCTTTCTTCTGACGGGACCAGAGGCGCCTCTGGTGGCCAAGGTATGTAACTACATCTGCACTGTGTCCTGCAGAAAGTCTTCCTCTTGTTTAGAAGGTCGACAGAATCACATTTAGTGCTTCAATGAAACAACCGACGTGATGAATCTTTTGATTCTAAAGATGTTTTGGCAGCTTCTGATTCAAACAAACATGTGGGTCCGTTTGTGACCCCCCCCCCCCCCAGCAGCCTCAGAGTCACTTTACATCCGTTGTGTCCTGCAGAGTCAGGCTCTGCTGCGCTGGCATCAAACCAGCGGCTTCTGCAGCGCCACGGGCCAGCCGACCCGCCGCAACCAGGCGGGAAGTCAGAGGGTCTGCAGCAGCAGTGGCATCATCTACTATCCCAAGGTAACCCCCAAACCAGATCTAAACCAGATCCAACCAGTATCAAACCAGATCCAACCAGTATCAAACCAGATCCAAACCAGATCCAAACCAGATCTAACCAGTATCAAACCAGATCCAACACAGATCCAAGCCAGATCCAAGCCAGATCCAAACCAGATCCAAACCAGATCCAAACCAGATCCAAACCAGTATCAAACCAGATCCAAACCAGATCCAAACCAGATCTAACCCACAGCTGAACAAGCTCCAAACCAGAATTGAAGGAGATGCTAATCAGTTCAGAAGTTTCAAAGCAGCTTCTTACCTCGTTACAGGAGGTCTGTGTACAGTTAGCTGGCTGCTTTCTGGCTGCTTTCTGACTGCTTTCTGACTGCTTGCTGACTGCTTGCTGACTGCTCTCTCATGGTCGACCTCCAGATGTCTCCGGTGGTGATCGTCTTGGTGTCTGATGGGAAACGGTGTTTGTTGGGCCGACAGTCGTCGTTCCCTCGAGGGATGTTCAGTGCTCTGGCTGGTTTCTGTGACATGGGTCAGTTCGGCCTGTTCAAACAGTCTGTACACCTGTCAGTTACCTGGTTTCCTGTCTGGATTCATGTATAACCATCCTGTCGGCTGTCTCCCTCTCCCTGCCTGTCTCTCTTTCTCTGTGGTCGTTTCAGGGGAAACTCTGGAGGAGACTCTGCGCAGGGAGGTGGCGGAGGAGGTGGGTCTGGAGGTCCTCAGCTTCTCCTACAGCTCCTCCCAGCACTGGCCTTTTCCACACAGCTCCTTCATGCTGGGCTGCCATGCCTCTGTTAGCCCCGCCCACACTCAGGTGAGCACTGAAGCTCAAATTAAAATTACTAAATGAGGCGACGCTGTGGTGTTACATTTGAAGTGAACAGGCACATTTCATGTTTTCAGGGGTCAATAAAGGGTTAACTTAGGGCTCCTTTTAATGATGATACATTAAAATCAACCAAACATTTTCACATCATTAAAAACCCTGAGAAAACAAACTGTGAAGGACCCAGCGTTGAGCTGCAGGTGAACAGGTGAACAGGTGAACAGGTAGCATCACCTGTTGTGTTCAGTGGTGTGTCATGTGACCTGCTGTGCTTCCTGTTGTCCAGCTGAACATCGACCACTCGGAGCTGGAGGACGCTCGCTGGTTCAGTCTGGACGAAATCACCTCCGCCCTGCAGGTGAAGACTCCGCCCAGAAGAGGCGACCCCCCCGTCCTCTGGCTTCCCCCAAAACAGGCCGTCGCCAACCGCCTCATCACAGAATGGGCAGACCACCAGCGACGCAGAGAAGGGGGCGAGTAATGACACAAGCCTTCTTTATGACGGAGATTTACACAGAAACCAACCTGAATCTCATGAAAGGGGGGTTTTACAGGCTGAGTCACCTTCAGGTGAAGGCAGGTGTGAGGTGAGCAACTCCACCTGCTGATGAAGATGATGTGACAGAGAGCAGCAACCGAACGTGTGATCCACTGATGCCTGTTTACCAACCGATTTCTCCAAGATGACGAATGAACTTTTAACCTCAACTAAACTTTTCTGATCACTAACTCGCTGCAGCGTTTAGCGTGTCAGCAGCAGAAACACAAGAACTACCTCGGCCTTTCTTTTATTTTACTGAATCTGCTGAATGAGCTGAACATGTTTGAATAAACTGTTTTTCTGTGAATCTTTGGTGCATAAAATGAAGTCATAGAGAGCTCCACATCAACGGTACAAAATAAATAAAATTGTACAACAAATTACAACATGTTGGGAAATAGAAGAATAATAAAGCAGACCACCTTTTTGTTTTGCTAAAAATGTCTAAAATGTCTAAATAACTAAATACTTTTTGCCTATTCATTTTTTTGATTAAAGGTTTTAGATTGTGTTCAAATGTTTTGAAATGTTTATTTAAAACATAAAATGAGAAAAATATTTGAAACAAGATCAGTTCATGGATGTGACATGTTGCCAAGATATTAATGAGGTTAATGTTTTATCTGCTGTAAAAACTGGGATATTTAAAATGAGGAATACTGCCTTGTTGAAAAAAGAAAACTGCTTCCTCTTTGAACCGGAAGAGGAATGAGAAACACTTCCGGCAGCTGCCTTCTCCACTAGTTTGTTGTTGGTCAGCAGAAGTCTGAGTCATTTACTTTGGAAGTGCCACTTTATTCATTTTGTGCAACAAAACAAACTCGAACCAACCGAGCTGAGCTTTTATCAGAGTTGTTCAGTTTAACAGTGAGACTTCCTAATTTTATTGTATTTTAGAAAGCGGAGCAGCTCCACTGATGTTTCGCACAGCTAGTTAGCATTAGCCGTTAGCCGTCGGTAGCGGCTGCGGGCGGCGGGGCGGCGGCGGCTGGAGGCGGGCAGGATGATCTCCTCCGTGGCTCTGCACACTCAGCTGGCCGCCGTCATGGAGTCTCTGGTTCACGCTGCGGTGGCGGAGCTGAAAAAGCTGGGGGAGGACAGCATGGAGGCTCGGCCGAGCAGCCCCAGGAGCGGCGCCGGGGGAGAGACACCTGTGCCGGGCAAACCGCAGCCCGACAGCCGGGAGAAGATGGTGAGAGGACCCGGCCTGGGTCCCCGGTGATGAACTATCGTTAGATTTTCTCACTTTTTATGTCAAATCAATTAAATTATTTCCGTTATGTTCTAGATGTGGTGAATTTGAAGTTTGTGTGATAAAGTTTCAATAAAGTTTGCTGTTTCTGCATTTTTCTCTGTAAGTTATTTGAGAAACAGTAAATCTGCTTATACTGAAAAATATAATGTTGAGAAATAAAGTAAAACTTGGGTAACTGCAGCGGAGGTCGAAGCTGAATGTGAATGAATCTCGATGACTTTTCTTTGATCAGGTGAAAACTTGTTCTGAACGTTGTTAATTAAATGGTGATCAGATGTTTTTGTCAGTTTTTCCTGTTTCCACCCTGATGAAGAGGAGGAATATCTGAGGAACGTCTGGGGAGACGTCACCTCCTCATGTTGTTGCCAGGAGCAGGTCTGATGTTAACGTGTCTGTGACCTCTGACCTTTGTCAGGTGCTGTTTGCCTCCATCATGGAGACTCTGGGCAACGAGGCTCTGGGGAAGATCATGAACATCGTGGATGAAGCCAAACTGCAGGTGGAGCTCGAGTCCAAGAGGGGCAGCAGGAGACCGCAGACCAGCGTCCTCAACGTCCTCAGCAACACACGAGTGGGTACGTAAACAGGCTCCGCCCCTCATCGATCAGACACACCCTACCACACAGTGATGTCATAACTGATGAGAGGTGTGATTTGTTCATCACAGAGGTCGAACACTCGTACGGTGTCCCACTCGAGAGCCCGGACGCTCAGCAGTCCTCCCAGGTAAGAGCCTCCTCACCTGCTCATCCGTGCTGCATTCACTGACCTGACTGTGACGTCTGACTGTGACGTCTCCGCAGACCAAGCCAGAGGAACCGGAGAGAAATGAGAATCCGTTTGTTCTGGCGGTCACCGTCAAAGACGAGCACGGCAACATCAACCTGGGAGCCATCGCTGACCGTGAGTATCCCATCAATATCCGATCAATATCTGATCGATATCGGCTCTGTCCCTTCAGATCAGTATCAATTCCATCACACTGATATTATATCAATGCCACCACATCTCTGTGTCTGTTGGCTGTAAAAAATCAACACTTCCTCTGTATCTTTCACATTAAAAGCCTCCTCTCATGGGACCATGTGCTTAGCTTCCTGGCAGCCTTTTATTTTGACAGGTTGACAGGAAGTGAAGTGTTGCACCAACAGTAGCTTCTAAAAATGTAGATGCAGTCAGTAAAACACAAAAAAGTGTTTTAAAAAGGCTGTGAGTCTGACGCCTTTTTTTTCTCCAGGAGCTCGAGTTGAAGCTGCTCAGCCGGTGACCTCTGACCTCCAGCAGCAGCAGAAAGTTTCCAGCACTCAGGAGTTTGTTCTGCAGAACGTCACGTGGAAATGCTTCATGTGCTCGGTGTGCAATAAATCCTTCCCGTCTCAGAGCGGCCTGATGTCCCACAAGCGCAGCCACAAGGACAACAAGCCGTTCTCCTGCAGGATCTGCGGCCAAGCGTTTCGCCAGAGGCAAAGTCTGCAGAGTCACGTGAGGACGCACACCGGCGAGCGGCCGTACGAGTGTCCGCAGTGCGGCAAGTGTTTCTCCAAGCAGACGCAGCTGAAGACACACTCCATCATCCACACCGAGGAGAAGCCGTTTGGCTGTGAGGTGTGCGGCCGCCGCTTCAACCTGCTGCAGAACCTGCACCGCCACGCACACACCCACACCGGCAAGAAGCTGTTCGTCTGCGGCGTCTGCGGGAAAGGTTTCACACGGGCCGTCACGCTCAAAACGCACGAGCTCATCCACACCGGACAGAAGCCCTTTAAATGTGAACAGTGCCCCAAAACCTTCCGCCACGCCGCCAACCTCAAAAACCACCAGAGGATCCACAGCGGCCTGCGTCCCTTCAGCTGCGACCTCTGCGGAAAGAACTTTCGCCAGGCGGTGAACCTCAAGATCCACATGCGGGTCCACACCGGCGAGCGCCCGTTCAGCTGCCAGGAGTGCGGCAAGACGTTCAGCCAGCAGAGCAGCCTGATCTCGCACGGCCGCACGCACTCCACTGAGCGGCCGTTCGCCTGCAGCTCCTGCGACAAGAGGTTCAACAACGCCAACAGCCTGAAGCTGCACCTGCGCGTTCACACCGGAGAGAAGCCGTACAGCTGCGAGGTGTGCGGCAAGACGTTCAGCCAGGGCAGCCACCTGAGGACGCACAAGCGGCACGTCCACGCCGGCGGCAAGCAGTACATCTGTGACAAGTGTGGGAAGAGATACTCGGACCAACGCAACCTGAAGCTGCACAAGTGCGGCTACGCATAGATGCGACACGGACGGCGTTTCGGATGAAAACCGTTAAAAACATGAAAACCGGGATTTAATTTAATTTATCTGCTAAAGTTTGAAAACTTGAATTGTTGAGAAGAAGGAGGATTTTACCAATAAGTGCTAATAAAATCTGACAGTCTGCAGTTTTTGTCCGTCAGTACCCATGAGTCTCAGTGTCTGTTGCCATGGAGACGGTGCCTTTCAGAGCTGTGACATCAGATCATGTTTAATGAATTCAAAGCTTTGAGCTCCTGTGAGCTCCGTGAGCAGACCGGTCACTCCAGCTCTCTCATTGGACCATTCTGACAGCAAAGCCCTCTGGGAGTCGTAGTTGATGTTCTCCTGAGGTCATCAAGTGAACTTTGACCTTTTTCGGTTCAGCTTGTTATGATGTAATGCCGAACAAATCCTGTCAGCTGATTTCAGCCCCGCCCACTGAGTTACAGTATCCTGATTGGTTGAAACCATGAATCACAGTCATGTCAATTATGTTCTAAAATTGTCTGTAAACATATTCACATGCACGTTGTTCCTTTTCTAATCTCGGAGATGATGTTTTTTATTTTTCAAAATAAAAGAATCTACAAACTCAGACTGAGTCTTTGTCGTCGTCGTTGTTGTTGTTGTTGTTGTTGTTGTTGTTGCAGGTGGAATGCAGGTCAGCTGGTACAGGTTGATGGTTCATCATCAACTGCTTCAGCTGGTGAAAATGACCTGAGGGAGATCAATAATAGATCAATATCGACTGCAGCAATTAAAAGAAAAGTTAAAAAAAGAGGACAAGAGGGCTGTCAACAGACTGATCTTCCTCTCCTGAGCAAAGCAGCCGTGAAGGAACTTCAGTGACTTCAGACTGATGGTAAGAAACACAAATTACATTTTTCCAAACAAATCTCAAAGTCCTGACAGTTCAAGCTGGATGACTCACCTGAAGATGTTTACCTGCAAAGGAAATCCCACCGGACTTTTCCAGGACTTTCCCATGAAAGTCAAACGAGCTCGGACATCAGAGTCAAACGGAGAAACCATGACCTGAATAACACGGACGACATCTTGAGCCTGCGTCTAAAAATAATCACATTCTGTTGGAATCATTATTAACAGTATTTAAGCACCACAACAAACAAATCGAAGAGCAGAGAAACTTTCCCTGGAAATCAGCAGCTGTTCTCTTCATCATTTGTGTCATATTACATGTTTTGTTTGTTTTTAAGGCAGAATAATTGCTGATAAATCTGAAGTAGCGTGGTATCCTGCCAGTGTGGTGGTGATATTTGGGTAGAAATCCTGACATGTGGGCCAACAGACTGTCTTTGGATCCGTTCGTGCTCCGTGTCTCTGCTTTGAATGACTCTCTTGTAATGTGTTTATTAAATCATGACTAATCAATAATAATTAACATTCCAGTGTTTTCTTGTCACTCAGATTGGCGTAGTTTCCCCTCCCGCCGCTGGTGTCGCTGTCGTCTCTTCAGAGGTTCGGTTTAGTGTTTCCGGGTTATCGATCTGATCAACACGCGTGTGGAAGAAACTACAGCCTTTCCACCAAAACACAGCGACACACTCTTTCACACACGCCGACACTTTGGGTCAAAGTTCTGCCTGAAGCCGCGCGGTGAGACGGGGACTTCCTGCCGCCATGGGTCCGGTAAGTTCACACCGGAGCACCGGGAAGTTTCTGTGCGAAACGGTCGTGTTTCGGGGCGGAATGTGTCCTCCGTGAGCTTCGTGGTCTCAAACTGCTGCCTGACTTCAATAAACTGACTCTCAGGTCGAGCACAGCCGGGTCCCCCCCCCCGCTCGGCACCAAACCTCATAGAGAAATCAGTGAATTTAAAGAGTTCGGCTTTCAGGAAACAGGAGCTCTGCATGTTCGGACATCTGTCCTCCAGCTGCTGCATTCACATCTGTCCTGACAGACACCAGATGTTCAGAAGTGTTCATGGTTGATCACTGATCACTGCAATCACGCCATCGTTTTCATATTATTGATTGGTATCAATATGATTAAGTGTGTCATTGTGTTAAAGGTATTTTGTCAGAAAAACAAACTTTCTGCTCATCTGTTTTAATTTGAATCTCTTGGCAACCAAACTGCCTCTTAGACTGAACAATCTGTTAAAATCACTCAGGAATGATTCAGTTTTTCAGTGAACATTTTCAGATCAAAACACTTGATTATTAATAACACAAAGACTAAAACTCAACACAAAAATGTCTTTAGAACTAAAAGTATCAGTGTGTTTGCTGGTGAATTTCTCTTTTACATTAAATTTTGCCTAAAAAGAGAGAAGATTGATAATAAAACATATTTCATTGTGTGTATTATCCCTCTGACAGCCCAGCTCTTTCAAAATAAAAGCTCAGATGTTTCAGACTCAGCAGTCAGTTTGTTCAGTGTTTCCAACGAGGCTTTTTCAGACGTGTTTGTCTTTTTTCGTCTGTTTGTACATAAAGTTTATCTGTGGAAACTGATATTGTAAAAGTCTGACTCTTGTTTCCTTCCTGTCCTCTTTTCTTTCCTCCCAACAGCCGCGATCGAAGAAGCGCCGGCCGACTTTCCGCCGCCTGTTAAAGACGAGCGGCGTGAAGCTGGAGAACAAACTGAAGAACCGTCAGCTGAAGCAGCAGAAGGATGCCAAGAAGCAGCGGAAGGAGCAAAAGAAGCTGAGACAGGCGGTGAAGGACGCCGCCATCAGGACGCCCCGCCCACTGGAGACGTACAGGAAGAGACCTGGTGAGACGGCGGCGGCTGTAAAACTTTGATCCTTGTTAATCAGATTCATCGTGCAGAGTTTAAAGGTTGACATCCTGCACGTCTGCCAGGAAACACCTGCAGCACCGCCGTCCAATAGTCCCGCCTCTCTGCCAGTTTTATCCAATAGAACCGCAGTTCCTCCATCACTGGACTCCCATTGGTCGACCTCCTGCAGGTGTGACTGCAGATGTTTGTCAGTGATGAACGAGATTCATTTGGAGGAACTGACACCGTTTTATACCTGTGGCAGCCGGTGTGTGTGTGTGTGTGTGTGTGTGTGTGTGTGTGTGTGTGCGCGTGTGTGTGTGTGTGTGAGTGTG
>JAPZDV010000014.1:3298816-3313191 GCA_029814665.1 Acanthurus lineatus
TGTGTGAGTGTGTGTGTGAGTGTGTGTGTGAGTGTGTGTGTGAGTGTGTGTGTGTGTGTGTGTGTTTGTGAGTGTGTGTGAGAGTGTGTGTGTGTGTGTGCATGCAGCTGCATCTCTACACTGAAGTGATGGACACATGATGAACACATGAACAGTCACCAATATTAATTCTGAATTAGACCACTCTAAAGTATTAATACTTTTTTTTACCGATACTCTATTACTTTCACTGCATTTGAGTGAATTTCTACACTGTGATTTTACTATTTTTCCTCAAAAGAACATCTGAGAGGTTCCTCCGACATGGTTTTCCTGCTGCCATAAACAAAAACAGGCAGAGCACACACACACACACACACACACACACACACACACACATTCCTGAGCTGCTCGCTGTGTGTTGATGTTAGTCGGCCAATCAGAAACAGTTTCAGACGTCCCTGTAATGAGTCCAGCTGTTTTCCCATTTTCGGTCAAAGTCAGGCAGGGCGTGTGTGTTACAGTGTGTGTGTGTGTGTGTGTGTTACAGTGTGTGTTTGTATGTGTGTGTGTATGAGTTGTGTGGATGTGAGTGAATGGAGGTGAAGCAGGTGGAGTCGACCCCCCCCACACACACACACACTGTATGAAACACATGTTGAAGTTGCATGAATGTGAGTTTTTCAGATGTAAAGTGTGAAAAACATCAAAGACAGAAAACTGTCGAGTCGAACAGAAGCTGCTGAGGACCAATCAGCTGCTCCAGAAGCTGCTGAGGACCAATCAGCTGCTCCAGAAGCTTGAAGCCTGGAGGCAGATGAAGGTTTTGTTTTGGGGGGGGGGGCAGCTGCACACAAGTCAGAGTATTGATCCCACTGATGCTTCAGGATCAGAACCTGTGACTTCAGTACAACTGCTCGTCATTCAGGATATCCGGGGTCGGTCCCTGGATCAGGTCCCTGGGTCGGTTCCCGGGTCGGTTCCTGGGTCGGTTCCCGGGTCGGTTCCCTGGGTCGGTTCCCTGGGTCGGTTCCCGGGTCGGTTCCCGGGTCGGTTCCCGGGTTAGTTTTAAAATTTTTGACTTCCTGTCACCACATTTTTGGAAATTCATTTATTAATTTCTTGCTTTTTTTGCTATTTGCAGATAACTTACGCCACATTAGCAGCAGGCTAGCTGCTTAGCTGAAATGTTAGCTTAGCTTCAGATGACTAACAGACTGAATGTCTTTAGAAATTCTTTTATTGTGAAAAAATTTGAACATAATGATGATTTAAATGCTGAAAGTCAACGACACGTGGCGACATCACACAGACACGACTTTTATGAACTATAGAGACTTTTTGTCGCGGCCCACATAACAAGCTAACGGTCACGTGTTTTTGAGTTTGTTGTAATTTGGCCTTAATGCTCGTTCATGTGAAATAAATGACGGACGCTGTAAAAGCTGCTTTTAGCAAACTGACTCAGGAACTACGAAACAAACTGAGAACAACAACAATGATTTTAATGGCTGAAAAGATCTGTGAGTGTTTCATGTGAAGGAAACCAAACTTTTAGCACAAGCTAAGCTAACAGCTGCTGTGTGTGTTTGTAGTTTACAGTGTGTCCATGAAGGCAGCAAGTGTAAATAAGCTGAGGCGAGTTTGGTATGAAGGACGCAGCGTGGAGGAGGAGGAGGAGGAGGAGCACAGGAGGAGATGAACACTGTACAACTAAACAAGGACATAATGAAGGACAAATACTACAGTACACAGTCTGCATGAGGAGTCACACACTGTCTGCAGAAACAGACCACACCCACCCGCTTTCCTCTCCTTACATGAGACGAAGAGGAGGAGGAGGAGGAGGAGGAGGAGAGTGCAGACTCCTCTTATTTACTGACCGGTTACCTTTTTTGGACTTGGAGAAACAGACAGATCTCTCTGCCGTCTGTCGTTTCATGCTTTATGATCTGTTTCTTCTGCTCTGCTCTCCTTTTCCTGCGTCTCTGGGTCACTTTTCTTCCTGGAGTTTCTCAAACGTTTCTTCTCCCGACGAGCAGCAAAGTGTCTGTGAAGCAGGAAGTTTCGTTTCCTCGTAGTAAAGTTTCCCTTTTAAGGAGAACCTGAGTGGCGTCTGCAGAAACCCTGACACATAATGCAGAGATGCAGAGTGTGTGTGTGTGTGAGTGTGTGTGTGTGCGTGTGTGTGTGTGTGTGTGTGTGCTGACACACTCGTCCCTCAGAACAAACACTGGCTGACTGGAAGTCGACAATCTGCTTCCAGCTGCTGACAGTTTCATCACATTTACACAAACTGTGATTTTTAAATCGCTGTTAATCTGGAATTGGCTCTGTAAGTGAAATGCACCCTGGGAGTTGTAGTTGACTTTTTCTTATGTCTCCTTCCATCAAAGAAACAGACATTCGTCTTTTGTCCTGATGATCCAGCAGGAGAGTTTCGTGTCAGAGACTCTGTCGGCCAATCAGATCGTCGGCTGCAGAACTCAGGACGACAATCTTTTCTTGATTTTTACAGAAAATCAGAACGAAAAGAACGAAACAGAGATCAAACTCATCTTTAAGTGTTTGATTTACTCCTGATACGAGAGACAGAACCGCACAAAAGTGTATTAAAACAATAGTTACGCATGAAGGAGCATTACTGCCACCTACTGTCACAAAGTGTGAACTGAACGTTACGGGTGGTGCTGCGTTATTATTACATGTGTATATTCAACGTAAAATCATTATTTCACCTTTAATATCACATTTATTATTGATAAAGGTTAATCAGCGACATCCCAAGTACAAACAAACTCTGAATTGATCGAATCACACGTCAGATCAGTTTGCGTTTGACGCTCAGTTTGAGAAGCTAATTAACTGATCAATCAATTCCTGATCGGATGAATGACGACTGTCAGATTCTGTCGGCTGCTAATGAAAAGCTGAAAAAAGAACCAACAGTGAAATCTGCCGTGAAGTTCAATCAAAATGTTACATGGAGACAGAGACGGGCCTGCTGCTGTGCTGCCTGATGAAGAACCTGATGAAGAACCTGATGAAGAACCTGATGAAGCACCTGATGAAGAACCTGATGAAGCACCTGATGAAGCACCTGATAAAGAACCTGATGAAGCACCTGATGAAGCACCTGATAAAGAACCTGATAAAGAACCTGATGAAGAACCTGATGAAGCACCTGATGAAGAACCTGATGAAGGTTTCTTTGCGTCCCGTCTGATTCAGTTTCTCACTAAAGAATCAAACAGAAACATTCAGACACAGCAAACATTCTTCTTCTTCTTCTTCTTCGACCACATCCCTCCATCCACACCCTGCTGTGTTTGTCTTTTTAAGGAGATGGACTGCTGCCCCCTCCTCAAACTGCTCGGTAGTGTCACACACACACACACACACACACACACACACACACACACACACACACACACACACACACACACACACACACAGGGTGTGTGACAGGAAGCTAGCGAATGAAAACCAGCGAGCAGCTGCCAACGGCTGCAGTTTCTGAAGCTCACTGTAGATTTTTGTGTTCACGTCAGAATGAAGCAAATAAAGTCTGTAAAAGAGATTTGATTTGTTTATAAAATAAAATTTTTATTAACGTTAAAAAACTGAAATATTTAACTTTGAAAATCTTAAGTCTGAGTTCCTTCTTTGTCTTTTCATGAGGATCAAATACTTTTACTGATCATAAAAGTCTTTTCATCACAGAATTCGACTTTTCCTCGTCTGCTTCACACATTCGTGAAATAACTTTGGTGATCATCTGACTTCTCCTCTAGCGCCACCATCAGGTCAACGTTTGAGTTACAACCACATGACTTCCCATCAGCTTCAGCTGGACTTTGTGTGTAATGATAATAAGCTAATGTTAGCATGCTAGCACCCCAAACCAAGATGGTGGAAATTCGCTCTGACAGGTGAGTTTCTGGAGTCCAAACCGAACCGAACCAAACCGAACCGGGCCGAGGCCTCGCCAGAGACGAGTCGGAGCAAAAAAAAAATCCTTTGAATCATTTTGACTGTTTTTTTTATCTGTATGATGAAGAGACACTGAACAGTTTACTTCCTGTTTCACTTCCTGTTTCACACTCCGTCAGTCTGCAGGTGTTTTTAATCCAACACATTTATGTTTTTAAGGAGAAAATGTATTCAGCTTGTTTTGTTCGGCCTCCTGGAAAGAAAAGTCCATCGCGACTTTAAGCTACACCTGTTTTTTTGCGACTCATGTTATCACGCTGGCGGCTGACCGACGCCGTCGATCTAAATGCAGTTTTCGGGTTGATGACAGGGTTACAGACGGCGCTCTGTTGCTGCTTCCTGTTGCTGCCGCTGGACGCTTCCTGCATTTTTCGGTCCACATGTGCAGTTTTGTGTAACATCACATCACAGCTGGAAGCAGCCGACAGATTTGCACATTTTAACTGAACAAAAGGCACAAAAATGACTGAATTTAAACCTCGGTCAGCAGCGATTGGTTACATATGTGATCAGTCTGTGTATCAGGCCTCTGATTGGCTGTTTTACTGACAATAGAAAGTGATCCTGGATCAGTTTAACCTGCTGCAGACGGATGGGAGATCAGCGCGGCTGCTGACTGAGTTTAAATCAGGAAGATGGAGATGAAACAGCTGAGAAAGAAACCTGGAAAGTCAGACGTTTCCTCCTGAGCGACGACGTTCACGCGTTCTGCTGCTGTTTCGCCCAAAGAAGTAAAACCTCCATGTGATCAACGGGAATCAGGAGCCGATCGTCCCTTTGATCGCCAATATTTGATCTGATCACCAACACGAAGATACAAACAGCTGCCACAACCTCAGCCACTCCGAGTACAAATACTGTCAGCTACATCAGGAGACAGGAGGCGGACGGAGGAGGTGCAGACGAGGTGGAGAAACGAGGTGGAGAAAAAAGGTGTTAACACAAGGTGGAGATGAGGAGGAGACAGGAGGAGGAGACTGTAGGTGGAGATGAGGTGGAGAAAGTCCTTCAGACATTTCATGTGCAGAAGAAGAAAAAGAGCCAGGTGATCCTGAAAGTGACTCAAACTTCTTCTTCTTCTTCTTCTTCTTCTTCTTCTTCAACGAACCCTTCGTGAGGTCAGACAGAGGAGAACAGACACAACCGCTTACTTTTACTCTGATTACTGTGACTACAGTTTACTGAGTATCCTCACATGTTTGCTGAAGTAAAAATGTTCAGTGCAGGACTTTTACTCTGATTACTTTGAGTACACTTTACTGATTACACTGACAGGAATGCAGTGAATGATGGGAGAAAGTCTTGTGGCGCCGCGAGCCGTCTGATTGGCTGCTTCCCTCAGGACCTGCCCTATAAGGAATCAAGAGGGAGAGATAGGGAGAAGGAGAGGCAGGAGGAGGGAGAGAGGGAGGAGGAGGGAGAGAGGGAGGAGGCCCAGGCCATGTTTGGGATGGAGGGAAGGATGGAGGAGGTGGAGAGTTGATAAACTCAGTCGCAGCCGTTCAGACTCTCACTTCTGTCCAGCCCCCCCTCACGTCCCAGCAGGCCCTGCACTGCCACGGTAAGAGCCCATCACCTCCTGCTCGCCTCCTGCTCGCCTCCTGCTCGCCTCCTGCTGCACCTCCTGCTGCACCTCCTGCTGCACCTCCTCTCTGCTCTCCTCAGTGTAAATGAGACAAAACTGACAAAAGCTGCAAAATGTTTCCTCCTGTTTCCTTTCTGATCATCTCATCTTCTTCTTAGCCCCTCAGCTCCTCTGCACCTCCTCCCACCTCCTTTCCTTTTTGCTACTCTCCTCCTCCCTTGCTCCCCTTCTCTTTTTTAAAACCATCACCCCTCCTTCACCTGCTCCTTTTCTGTTAGCAGCAGGAGAAATGCTCTCAGGTTCTCCTTTGTCCTCCTCTGTCTTCCTCTTTTTTCTTGTTTTCTCCTCTTTCGTCTTTTTCTTGCACCTCCTCACAGTAAAATCTGTCGTCTGTGCTCCTCAGCTCCCATCTCTCCTCCTCTTCACGGCCTCCTCACCTCATTTTATATTCTTCCGTGTCCACTTTCTTACCTCTTTCACAAAGTCAGATCTCCTCTCTCCTCCTCCTTCTTTAACTGTGGAAAAATTCTCCTGTTACCTCCTCCATCATCCACTCCTCTGCTGCTCAACCTCTTCTCCTATTTTTCTCTCACTCCTAAACCATCTTGTCTCCTCTTTCACCTCCTCATCTATGGGTTTAGCCAAACTGTAGTAAGTTTTATTTTTCCTTCCTCTTTAATCATTTCATCTGCTCCTTCACCTCCTCCCCTCTTCACATCCTAAACAGCATCCCTGTCTCTCCTCCTCCTTCACCTCCTCCTCTGGTCGAGTCTTCTCCTCTCCTTCTTCTTGCTCCTGCTGATGGAGTGAAATCCCACCAGACTCCACTCGTGTTTCTGGTGATTTTAGCGAGGCACAGTTTGTTGGTTGTTTCTCTTCAGGAGCTGCTGAAGCGTCAGGCTGTAAAGTTTGGCCTTTTTTCTCTGGAGTTTGGTTCAGCTTGGCAGGTGCTGAGGTGTGTTTGATTTCGTTTCTCGGTGCTGAGCTGAAGCTTTCGTTGCCTCTGTTTACGTTTTCTGCCCTGAGTGAGGACTTGCAGGTGAGCTGCAGATTAAGAACTCAACTCCTTTTCTTCATATTCTTCCATGTTTGCATCCGTTTTGCTCTGAACAGCTGAACGCAGACGTTTTCAGACTAGAAGCCTGCAGGAACAGTTTAAATGTAAAGGCTAGTTATAAGCAACATTTTGTGAGATTTCATCTTAAAATACCAAAAACCAGCTGCTGTCAGACTCAGTCTAATGTGCCATTTAACCAGCAGGTGGCAGCCTATTCATCAAAACTTCTGCATCTTCTTGCTATTGATTAGTTAAAGTCAGTAGAAATACATGGAAACAGCAAATGAAGAAATGAAGAAATGAAGGAATGACAGGAAAAGATTAAATAAATAAAAACAATAATCATTTTAAACTTCAGTTAAGAAGAAAAACACTCAGAACTTTTTTGTTTTCATCCATTTTGAGCTCAAAGTGCAGAGAAACTCTGACTCTGTAAATCTGCCTGTGAGTCTTTGAGCTCCAATCAAAACACACGAGGGAGCCACACACACACACACACACACACACACACACACACACATCGTCCTGCTGCCACAAACACTCATTAGAGCAGCTGTTTGAGAAAACTGAAGCGTTTTAACATAAAACTTTTTATTTGTGAAGAGTTTTTAAAGATCAGCGTCTTCAGGAGGAACCGGTGAGATTTCCTGACCACAAATATGACACTTAAACACATCACACTCAGCCTGAAACGTGATGAGAGAGGCGCAGACGAAGCTCAGGGCAGGGGGAACCCGAACGCTCCGGTGAGGCTGGCAGAAAAATCTGATAAATGTTTGATTCAAATTTAATGACTAAATATGGTCTAAAGAGTCTGAGCGAGGGAGAACGCAGGGCGAGCGAGGCAGAGTGCACACAGGGAGAGAGAGCAGACCAAACACAGGCAGGACGCCGCTTCATGCCCTAATTAGGACATTTTCCCAGAGTGCTTTGTTGTTCATTCACTGAAGGACAGCAGTGGTGCATTGTGGGGCGGGGGCTGTCACGTGAAAACCTCACAGCTCCAAGTTTGGTGATGTGGATGTTGTAGCATGTCAGCTGCACTTACGAGTTTTCAGCACTGAGTCAAACTGTGTGAAACCTCACAACTCCGCTCAGGTTTGATCATGTTTGGAGTCATCGATCGATCAAACACTGATCGATTTTCAAGCTTTCAGTCTCATACCTGCTTTTTCAGCATGTGGCCAGAAGTCTGTGGACGCCTTCAGCAGCTCTCAGTTCGGTTTCAGCTCAAGACTTTTTACTGTCTGATGAAAATAAACTCGTTGTTTGCTTCTTTCCGCTCTCGTTCGGCTCATCTCAGCTTTATTTCCAACTTTAAATCCTCTTCAAGTGCGTCTTTTTGTCCTTTTATGTCTCTCAGCATCTGTTTCCACTGGAGTCTGATTATCAGATAAATCACCTTCAGCAGTTTCATTTTTGTCAAAAGTTAAAAGTCTAAAGTGGTTTTTACGTGACGGATAACGAGCGTCACGTTCATTTCAAATTAATTCACAGCAGCAGTTTTTCTCATCGTCAGCTCATCTGCTGCTTAAGTTCATAAATAAACTGCTCGTCCGCTTTTTCTGTCACAAATTTTCATCCGTAAATTCTGGAAAAACTTCCTGTGAAACAAAAATAATCAACAAAAGAGCAAGTTCATTTTCTGCTGATCAAATAATCAATAAAGATTTTATTGCTAATTCATGATGACGAGGAAAACAGCAGAACAGGTGGGTGGGGGTCCAGTGCATTCACAGCCTGCAGAGGCTTCTGGGTAATGAAGTCCTTGACAGTAAAAGTTCTTTAAGGTTTCAGCCTGAAACACTTTTACATTTACAGCTTTGCTTCCACCGAGCTGCTGCTTGAATTCTCAGTTTTAACGGGTCGAACAGCGTGTGATGTCATAAATGTGAGACTGCAGCGTCGAACATCACTGATCAATAATCTCACGCTCCTCTCTCTCTGTTACAGTGTGACTAGGTGTTGTAGTGTTGTTGCTCGCCCACAGCGCCCCCTGCAGTCATGTGTGATGAGGAGGAGAGCACCGCTCTGGTCTGTGATAATGGATCTGGTCTGTGTAAGGCCGGCTTTGCCGGAGACGACGCCCCCAGAGCCGTTTTCCCCTCCATCGTGGGCCGGCCCAGGCACCAGGTGACAGCTGATTGGTCCACACGCAGAGACAAGCTAATGCTAATGCTAACACTGCTTCCATAATTGCTTCCAGCGATAGCGCCCCCTGATGGATGAGGGCCTGATTGAAGACAGCAGATCAGAGTAGAATGTTTGGCTTTCATGTGATTTCTCACCTGGAGATTATTGAAACTCACCTTAACGAGCCGATCGATCAATTAAAGAGCAAGTAACAACAGAACTGTTGCTGTTTGAAGAGGAGGAGAAGTCACAGCTGCAACTCTGGTTAATCTACGGCTTATTTTATAGATTAAAAGATCTCCTGTTTATTATATTTTTCATGATCAATAACTTCAACAATTACCTGAGTAATGACTGAAGCAAAACTGATCACTTCCTGTTTCACTGTTCGAGCTCCTTTGAGTCGTTTCTCTGACTGACTGATGAACATGACACACGAACACAGTTACAGCTTCACAAACAGCTCATCAGCTCCACGTTTCCATGACAAAAACTGACCTGCCTGTCTGTCTGCCTGCCTGTCTGTCTGTCTGTCTGCCTGTCTGTCTGCCTGTCTCAGGGCGTGATGGTGGGTATGGGGCAGAAGGACAGTTACGTTGGAGACGAGGCTCAGAGCAAAAGAGGAATCCTCACTCTGAAATATCCCATCGAACACGGGATCATCACCAACTGGGACGACATGGAGAAGGTGTCACATTCACGAGACTCCTCCTCTGCTTTGTTATTGTTATCTTTGTTGCTATGGTGATGACTCTCTGCCCTCTGATTGGTCAGATC
This sequence comes from Acanthurus lineatus, assembly GCA_029814665.1. Taxonomy (NCBI): domain Eukaryota; kingdom Metazoa; phylum Chordata; class Actinopteri; order Acanthuriformes; family Acanthuridae; genus Acanthurus; species Acanthurus lineatus. The sequence goes on from JAPZDV010000014.1 coordinate 3,308,341, forward strand.
TGGCATCACTCGTTCTACAACGAGCTGCGAGTGGCTCCAGAGGAACATCCCACCCTGCTGACTGAAGCTCCTCTCAACCCCAAAGCCAACAGGGAGAAGATGACACAGGTACTTCTGAAGCACTTCTGCAGTACTACAGCAGTACTACAGCAGTACTAATGTAGTACTACAGCAGTACTACAACAGTACTAGTGCAGTACCGCTGTAGTACTACATTAGTACTACATTAGTACTGCTGTAGTACTGCAGTACACCACACTGTGCTACACGTCGTACGCACAGAGAAAGGTTCATCGGTTCATCATCATTTCATTTCTATTAAATTTCTGTCAATGATCAACTGATTTCTGTCCAACTCATCAGCTCTCGTGTTTGTGTGCAGATCATGTTCGAGACCTTCAACGTTCCTGCCATGTACGTGGCCATCCAGGCCGTCCTGTCGCTGTACGCCTCCGGACGCACCACAGGTTGGACCACACTCCTCCTCCTCCGGTTCAATCAGTGAACAATGTGAACAACATGTGACACTGAACAGCAGATCTGATGAGGAGATCATCATCCCATTTAAACTAAGGTTCTGCCTGTCTGTCTGTCATTCTGTCTGTCTGTCTGCCTCTCTGTCTGTCTGTCTCTCTGTCTGTCTGTCTGCCTGTCTGTCTGTCTGCCTGTCTGTCTGTCTGTCTGTCTGCCTGTCTGTCTGTCTGCCTGCCTGCCTGTCTGTCTGTCTGTCCGTCTGCCTGTCTGTGTGTCTCTCTGTCTGTCTGCCTGTCTGCCTCTCTGCCTGTCTGTCTGTCTGCCTGCCTGCCTGTCTGTCTCAGGTATCGTCCTGGACTCAGGTGATGGCGTCACCCACAACGTGCCGATCTACGAGGGTTACGCTCTGCCTCACGCCATCATGAGGTTGGACCTGGCGGGTCGCGACCTCACAGACTACCTCATGAAGATCCTGACTGAGCGCGGCTACAGCTTCGTCACCACAGGTATGACATCACCGCACGCGTCCCTCACACGGTGGCGCCGGCCGCGGCTAAACGTGTGCGTGTCTCTGCAGCGGAGAGAGAAATCGTCCGAGACATCAAGGAGAAGCTGTGCTACGTCGCTCTGGACTTTGAGAACGAGATGGGGACGGCGGCGACCTCGTCCTCTCTGGAGAAGAGCTACGAGCTTCCTGACGGACAGGTCATCACCATCGGCAACGAGAGGTTCCGCTGCCCGGAGACGCTCTTCCAGCCCTCCTTCATCGGTCAGACGCCTGTCTGTCTGCCTGTCTGTCTGCCAGGCTGCTGTCCTGTCTTTCACCTGTCCGTCCACCTGCCCGTCCACCTGTCTCTCTACCTGTCTGTTTTTTACCTGTCAGTCCTCCTGCCCGTCTTCCTGTCTCTATACCTGTCTGTTGACCTGTCTGTCCTCCTTCCCGTCAACCTGTCTCTCTACCTGTCTGTTGACCTGTCTGTCCTCCTGCCCGTCCTCCTGTCTCTATACCTGTCTGTTGACCTGTCTGTCCTCCTGCCCGTCCACCTGTCTCTCTACCTGTCTGTTGACCTGTCTGTCCTCCTGTCTGTTCACCTGTCTCTCTACCTGTCTGTTTTTTACCTGTCTCTCTACCTGTCTGTCCTCCTGCCCGTTCTCCTGTCTCTCTACCTGTCTGTTCACCTGTCTCTCTACCTGTCTGTCCTCCTGTCTCTCTACCTGTCTGTCCTCCTGCCCGTCCTCTTGTCAATTTACCTGTCTGTCCTCCTGCCCGTCCTCCTGTCTCTCTACCTGTCTGTTCACTTGTCTGACCTCCTGTCTCTCTACCTGTCTGTTCACCTGTCTCTCTACCTGTCTGTCCTCCTGCCTGTCCTCCTGTCAATCTACCTGTCTGTTGACCTGTCTCTCTACCTGTCTGTCTACCTGTCTCTCTACCTGTCTGTTGACCTGTCTCTCTACCTGTCTGTTGACCTGACTGTCCTCCTGTCTCTCTACCTGTCTGTTGACCTGTCTGTCCACCCTTTCTCTCTACCTGTCTGTCCTCCTGCCCGTCCTCCTGTCTCTCTACCTGTCTGTTCACCTGTATCTCTACCTGTCTGTTTACCTGTCCGTCCACCTGTGTCTCTACCTGTCTGTTGACCTGTCTGTCCTCCTGTCTGTTGACCTGTCTGTCCTCCTGTCTGTTGACCTGTCTGTCCTCCTGTCGCCGTACCTGCAGGAATGGAGTCTGCTGGCATCCATGAGACGACCTACAACAGCATCATGAAGTGTGACATCGACATCCGTAAAGATCTGTACGCCAACAACGTTCTGTCCGGAGGAACCACCATGTACCCGGGCATCGCGGACCGCATGCAGAAGGAGATCACGGCTTTGGCCCCGAGCACCATGAAGATCAAGGTGAGAGAGGAAACTGACCACAAACTTCAGCTTAAAGTCCGAACTTTCTGAGAAAACGTCGGCAGAACCGAAGACGTTCTGCGTCTGTTGTTTGTCTGCTGGTCAGTTCAACACGTTCAGATGCTCAAATGATCTCCACTGAAACTCTAGCGCCACCAACAGATCGAACCTCTCACTCCAACATCGCTCTTCTCTACTTTTACAAGAATGCTGACATGCAAACATAATGTAAAACCTTCATTTGAAAACACAACAGACATTAATTTAATGTTTCAATCTTAAACGTCTGAAAAATCCCTCGAACACGATTTAAACGTTTCCTTCTGTTTCCCCTCAGCCACTAAAACAAGATACTGGAACGAGATAAAGATGATCAACCTAAAATAAAACCACATGAACCCCCCCAAAAAGAGGCTTCTGTACCTGAAATATCTCTGCTTGCAAACTTTATTTAAATTAATTAACATTAATTAACATTAATTAACATTAATTAACATTATTAACATAGAAGACTTTAAACGAGTTTTGTGATTTTTCCTGCTGATAATAATTGAAAAGGTGAATTATTGAAAAAATTTGTCAGAAATGAGCTCATTAAGCGGATGTTCTGAAGTGAAGCTTTGTGGCCCCTCCCCACAGATCATCGCCCCCCCTGAGAGGAAGTACTCGGTGTGGATCGGCGGCTCCATCCTGGCCTCCCTCTCCACCTTCCAGCAGATGTGGATCAGCAAGCAGGAGTACGACGAGGCCGGACCCTCCATCGTCCACCGCAAGTGCTTCTAGAAACATCCGTGCCCCCCCACAGCTCTTTTCCCAGCCCCCCCCAGCACCGTCTTATTTTAGCCCTCACTGAGCACGAGCCAACTGCTCCCAGATCAGCTCCACAGAAACATGGGCAGGCAGGAAGCAGCAGGAAGTCCCGTCTCATTTTAGAATTATTCTGCCGGCAGGTGAGGAGGAAGTGATGTCATCATCTGTACCTTCAGATTATTTTGTTGTACTGAACCTTTAATCGCTCAGAACACCTTCAGAGCTTCAGATCAAGCTGTCTTCCTCTCTGCTCACCTTAAAACTGTGACAGTAATCCCCCCCTCGCTCCACATGTGGCCCCGCCCCCTCTGTCCGCCATGTTGGTACTGGTTCTTGTCAAGAGGTGTGTTTTTATTTTTGATGAATAAAGCTTGAAAGTCGCCCGCTGGTGTCACCTTCCATTGTTTGTAGGTAAAGCTCAGTCACACAGAGATGATGATGATGTCACAGCGTGCATAATGATGTCACAGGTGAGCGCGAGGCGTGGCCTCATGCTGCAGAAACATGTAAAGGTGGCGTGTGATGTGACGTGAACATGGAGGTGGCAGTCGATCGCCCCCAGGAAGACAATAAATAGCTCTCATACAAGGTTCCTGTGTGTGTGTGTGTTTGTTTCATCACTTTCTTTGGTTCATTTCCTGTTTTATCCAACAAAACACACAACTTCCTCCTCCCCCAGAGACCAGCAGCCGGTTCTGACCCGGCACAGACCGGGTTTCATGGTTATGTTTCATGGAGACGCGTCAAAGAAAAAAGAATCCCTCGACTTTTCAAAATAAAACATCCTGTGCAGAAACTCCTCATAACTTCACCAACAAAGAAGAAAGCAGTTCAGAAAAAAGGCTCCTGACTTTGAAACATGAAAAATAAAGTACAAACATATCTGAGCTCTGAGTCAACAGGAGCACACCTGTACACCTGCAGGTACAGGTGTACAGGTGTGCTCCTCATGTCAGTCAGACCTGCTGTTCTCTGATCAGCTGACACTTTGTACTCACCTGCTCACCGAGTTTACAGGTGAGAGCGACTGAAGTTTTCTTGAATGGAAACCATAAGTGACGTGAAGACTCAGATCGCAGCAGGAACACGACGTTTGTTCTGATGGTTTCTGATCCAGGATCAGTCTTTACGTCCCATTCTTACACAGACACAAACTTCAATCAAACACACTTTACTGATCTGAAACCAGTTCTGAGCAGCTGAGACACGAAACTGAGCTTTAAAAACTGATTCAGAGAAACAGCTGGAAAACATCTGATGTTAAGAACCAGTCAGTCAGTCTGCAGGCCGGCTGGTTCTGAACAAGCAGGAACACAGACAGACAGACAGGCAGGCAGACAGACAGGAAGACAGACAGAGAGACAGACAGAGAGACAGACAGGCAGGCCGGCAGACAGGAAGACAGACAGACAGACAGGCAGACAGACAGACAGGCAGGCAGGCAGACAGACATACAGACAGACAGACAGACAGACAGGCACAGACAGGCAGACAGACAGACAGGCACAGACAGGCAGACAGACAGACAGGCACAGACAGGCAGACAGACAGACAGTCACAGACAGACAGACAGTCAGACAGACAGACAGGCAGTCAGACAGACAGACAGACAGACAGGCACAGACAGGCAGACAGACAGACAGACAGGCAGACAGACAGGCAGACAGACAG
>JAPZDV010000014.1:3358205-3384161 GCA_029814665.1 Acanthurus lineatus
GAAGGTCGTGAATGACGTGAAGGACCGACGGCTCTGTCTCGGTTTGGGTCAGGCTGGGTGGGTGTGCGTGTGTGAGCGTGTGTGTGCGTGTGTGTGTGTGTGTGTGTGCGTATGTGTGCGTGTGTGTGCGTGTGTGTGTGTGTGTGTGCGTGTGTGTGTGTGTGTGTGTGTGTCTCACCCGGTGTGAGGCGGTGGGGGGGCAGGCCGAGTCTGTCTGCTATCCTCCGTCTCACTCCCTCCATCTCGTCTCCGTGCTTGAACTTCTCCACCTCCATCAGCGCCGTGCGGTTCTTCTCCACGCCCTCCACGTAACCACGACAACGCTCGAAGAACCGCAGCAGCTCGTCGTCCACCTGGTGGCTGAACTGCAGCTCTGCAGAGACGCGTCAGGAAAAACACGCTGCAGCAGAAGCCGTGCATGATGGGAAACTTGGTCCTGAGCTGAGAGCTGATTGGCTCAGAGGTGATTCACCTTTAGATTTCATCGAACTGAGTGTCGATCAATAATCTATAATCAGATTTAGTATCTGTGACCACGAACTGCGACCACAGAGGACGTTCAGTCACCTGCTCACAGAATGATGATGTCACCTCACCTGGCCGCCTCCACAGCTGCTGCAGCCCCTCCTGAAACGCCTCCACGCTGCTCACACAGCGATGCTTCGAGCTGCTCCTCAGGCTGATCCGGCTCAGGTTCTCCTCCGACAGGAGCGACGGGAACAAGCCCGACAGACGCTGCGCCAGCTGACGGAGGTCCTCCCTGCCCTTCATCACCAGCTGACCTGAGGAGGTGGAGGAGGAGCAGACGGAGGAGAGGAGGAGGAGAAGCTGATGACTGAAAACGGGACTCGTCATTCATTTTAAATCTGGAAACAAAGTTTGTCCCAAAAACACGTTTCAGAGTTTTAATGAGAGGAGGAGGAGGAGAGAAGGAGGAGGAGGAGGAGGAGGAGGAGGAGGAGGAGAGAAGGAGGAGAGCAGGAGGACAAGGAGGAGGAGAAGGAGGAGAGCAGGAGGAGAGCAGGAGGAAGAGAGAAGGAGGAGCAGGAGGACAAGGAGGAGAAGAAGGAGGAGAAGGAGAAGGAGGAAAAGGAGGAGAGAAGGAGGAGAAGGAGGAGGAGGAGAGCAGGAGGAGAGCAGGAGGACAAGGAGGAGGAGAGGAGAAGGAGAGCAGGAGGAGAGAAGGAGGAGAGAAGAGGAAGAGGAAGAGCAGGGAGACACAGGAGATGACAAGGGAAGGAGGACGACAGAGAAGGGAGTGGAGGAGCAGGAGGAGGAGCAGGAGGAGGAGCAGGAGGAGTCGGCAGAGGGAGCAGAAAAGTGAGCGATGGGAGAGGAGGAGAATCGGAGGGTCGGAAGGAGGAGCAGGTCCGTGGAGATCAGCCCGCAGACGGAGGCTCCGTCCCGGCGGCCCGCAGCGCCTCTCACCGTCCATGTCCTCCGTGTACCAGCTCTCCCAGCGGCTCTGGAGGTCCCTCAGCCAGCTCGGGGACCCGGTGGAGCCCACCGAGCCTCGGGTCGATTCCCTCCGGACCAGCTCGCTCACTCTCTGGATCCTGCGGATGTTTTTCACGGTCGGATACCGGCTGCCGTGCCGGATGACCGCGGTGAGGTGGACCGGGGAGCAGCGCTCGGTGGGCGGAGGTTTTAAGATGGATTCGTTCACGGATAAGGCGTCCCGCAGGAGGTGCGGGTTCACCTCCTCGTAACGGGTCTTGGTGCCAAAGTAAGAGGCGATGTGCGGGATGTGCGGGACCGACAGAGAGCAGCAGGACAAGCGGCTCAGGACCAAACTGAGAGCCGCTACCAGCAGAGATTTCCTGGGTAAAACGGAGAACATGTCGGCAGGTACCGGAGGAACATTTACCGAGTTCAACACACCTGAACGTCAGCCCTTCCGCCTTTGTTCGCTTTGTTGATGTTCCGGGTCCGTGTGACCTTTGACCTCTGAGCGCTCGGCTCCACTCTGGACGACCAAAAAGACTCCCGGAGTTAGTTTTCCTTTAAACCGACAGCGTTCATAAACTGCAGCTTCTTAAGAAGAAAAGAGTTCAGAAACACAAAGATGCGCTTTCTCTTCTACGTAAACTGCGTATTTTACGTTAAAATGGAGCAGCGACGCTTCACCTTCCTCCAAAACTCCGACAGACTTGAGCCAAGTTCCGGCTCAGCTTCCGCAAATGTACTTCAAAATAAAAGCCTGGACAAAAAAGGTAAATATTCACATTTTTATTTTCAAAATAAAATGTCAGTTATTATCTCCCGTGATTTCTTAACTAATTTCTGGTATATATTTTTGTTTTAAATTTGAAAATCATAAATGCATTAAAGGCACAGAGAGGTGCATGAAGTGAAATGTTGACACAGAAAAAGAGGTTGACTTGAAAGAGAAAATCCTTTTGAACACAAATTCTCTCATCGTTTTCGAGCTGCTGTCGATTGGCTTCTTCTAACCGGAACAATCTGTGTCCCCCGAGCGCTTCTTTAAAGATTCCAGTTTTCGTCCGAGTTTTTGTACCCGCTCCTTCTTCTTTAGCTCTTTAGCTCCAAAGGTGGTGATTCATTTCTGTGTCATTTGCTTCAGTGGTGGTTAAAGGCCTGCAAAGTGGCTGGTGACAGATTATCAGTGTGAGCGGCAGATTTGACGTCAGGTCTCCAGAAAATCTCTCAGCTTGATCTGAATGTGTCAGAGGAGTTTCTGTGGGCTCCAACATCAGGATGAAACCTGATGGTGTTTATTCTGAGTGAACGCAACAGAAGACGAGGGGGAAATGTGCTGTTTGAGGCCGCAGAAGGAAGAAACCTGCGACGCTGCACAAACAGAGCCGGCACATCAGGGCAGCAGGTCAGACAGGAAACCGAAGCAACTGCATCAAACTCGCCGCCAGCATGACGTCATCGTCCAGGAGAGTTTGAGAGATCCAGCGGGTCTTTGGATCCATTTCCACTTCCAGTTTTAGTTTGTACTGTTTTTCATCTCAGAGCAAAATGTCCAAAAGCTAAATTATCTGTCCACTACTCTCACTTCTCTGTTTGTCTTCCTTCATGCTGCCTTGAGTTTTTCTTTCCTCTTCTCTAACTTACAACTGCGTCTCTTTATCTCTTCCTTTCCAATTCGGGTAGAAAATGCTGTGAATTTCCTTTCTGCCATATTCTGCTGCAGAGCTCAAGGAAAGAAAACCACATGGTTCATCGCCTCAGAGCAGGAAGTTTGCTCTTCAGGGCCAACAGGAAATTCAAACAACAATCTGCAGTCAAATATTTTATTTAAGTTTCTTACAGGCACAACATGCTTTCTGCTTCTTGGCTCAGATGCACAAAGTTGTGTTAAAATTTACGTTTGACAGATTTTCAGACGACACAGGAAGGCCGTCCTCTGATTGGTGCTGCTGCCTCTCTTTCTGAGGATGTTTCACCACCATCATCTTCATCACCATCATCATCACCATCATCACCATCATCATCACCATCGTGTGTTTGAGACTCTGTCAAACGTGAGCAGAAATCTGAATCACACATCAACTCAAACAGAAAAACTTTACAGACATGAGAGTGTAAATTCCTCGGTAACTGAAGCAGCTCCTGAGCTCAGAGCAGCTGCTCACTTTTCACTCCTGACAAAAACAGGTGGAATTTTGTGACGTTTCGTTTTCTTACATCACTTCCTGTTGGTGGGGAGACAGGTGAGGTGATATCAGCTGGGTGATGTGAAGAACCTTCGCGCCGGTTCGACTCGACCGCTGCGAAGAGAAAACAAACAGGAGTCAGAGACACGAAGTCCAGTCGCTGCTACAGACCGAGTCCACCACCAACGTCTGGCAGTCCTCAGGGCTGAATTACCCATCAGGCAAAGGGGCGGCAGACCTTCAGGAGGCCTGTTTGATGCTTCCGCCGATCTTCGATGTGTTAGCCTCACATTTCATTCAGGACTATCTGAAGCAGACTGAAGATCCATGTGAGGTTCTGAGTGTCACGTTGACGATGAAAGGACAAAACATTTGTGGTCACATGCAGAAAATGTTCCCCGTGTCCGTCCCTCATCACTGCTTTAAAACGCACAAATAACCTCGAATGAAACTGAAAAGACGCCAGTTTCTATCAAGTGTTTTACAGTCTCTTTGTTTCTCGCTGGATTCATTTAAAAACAGCTTCTCGAACTTTGACCCTGCAGGTCAGTCGCTTTATTTAAATGGAGCTGGTTCGGCTTGTAAGAGCAGCACGCTCACATGTTCATGAGTGTTCATGCGTTCATGAGTGTTCATGCGTTCATGAGTGTTCATGCGTTCATGAGCGGCTCGACCGACCTCAGACCGTCCGAAGTGATAAATGAACTGCAGGTTGGACCTGCTGTCGTGTTCTTACGTGCTGGTGAAAGCGCCCCCCAGGTTCCTGATTCGGCCCCGCAGAGATCCTCGGCTGGGAGTTTTGTAGTAGCTGTTCAGCTCTGGAGATGTCAGCGGCTTAAACAAGCGACCTGCGAACACAGGAAACAGCATCAGGAAGGAGCTCTGTATGCAAACAGTGAACGCAGAGAGTCAGAGGATTTGTTGTCATCGTTTGTAATTTCCAGCTTCTGAAACGCCGCCTCACATGCTGGACCCCAAATCTGATCCGGACACTGAGTGGAACTGCAAGACTTCTCTGAACGGCGAGTGAACAAATAATGCAGCTGAAAAATGTCTCTTCTGTTCCTGCGACGCCGTTTATGATCGTGCAGGAACAGAAGCAACAGTCTGCTGACGTGGACTGCGTTAAGAGCATGTGAACGCCCGAGGAAACGAGGCTAAGAGGCTTTCGGTTTCGGTCCTCTGTGGCGAGCAAACCGAGGCTTCAGTCTGTTGTAGATCTGAAAAAAGGGGCGTGTCCTCTGCTGTCCGAGGTTTCTTTATAAAAATCAGAAACAGTTCATTTTTCCTTCACATCTGAGAACTCAGAGAGTCCTGATTGGAGAGGCAGAGCGGGGTGGGCGGGGCCAGTGCTGTGCACAGGAGCCAATGACCACATGAAGCAGTTTCACACATGTTGATGTCAACGTGTTAAAAAAAAGAAAGCATTCAGGAGAGAAGCGTGTGAAACTGCTCCTACGGACGACCTCGACACGCGCCGGCCTGGACACGCGCCGACCTCGACACCCGCCGGCCTCGACACCCGCCGGCCTGGACAAGCGCCGGACTGGACACGCGCCGGCCTGGACACACGCCGGCCTGGACACGCGCCGGCCTGGACACGCGCCAGCCTCGACACGCACCGACCTCGACACACGCCGGCCTCATGATGAGACACTTTGCATCATCTAACACCAACATCTGCTAAATTAGCACATTTATACGTTTGAAAAGTCGGAAACGCTCTTGACCCCTTTAAGTGACCCTGAATGCTGCTGAAGCAGCTGTGCGAAGCGTTGGAGTTACAGGAAGTGATGTCAGAGCACCTGCTGGGTTTAACTGATGCTGAAACAGGAACAACCTGGAGCTTTCGACCCACAGCTCCTCCCCAAAGACGGTGACGGTGCAGGCGAACCCACCGTGTCCACCGTCCAGGCTGCCGGTGGAGGAGGAGCTCTGATCCGTCTGCATGGAGAGGATGCGTCTCCAGTGAGCTTCAGGGAGGGAAAACATGCGGCAGATCACCTGAGACGAGAGCAACAGGGATCAACCAGTGAAGGTGGAAAAGGGATCTACACGTTTGTCTGATGCTTCACAGGAAACAAACCTTCGGCTGCGTGTTTGTGTCCCTCATGATGGTCGTCGGCGACGGCTCAGACATCCCGTGACCCACGATGGTCGGCCCAAACACCCGCGCCAGATTGTTCTGGTCCATCTGACACTGAGGGCTCCGCATCACTCTGCTCGGACAGACAGACGGATCCAACGCTCGTCATGCATGTTGGATCACGTGGCGAGGGGCAGCATGAGGTCACATGATCAGATCTGATGAAATTCAGGTTCCTGGGTCCTTTGTGTTGGTTCTCCACGTGACGGGAGAGTGAAGGTTCTTACTTGTGTAGGTGCAGCATGAGGAAAGCCAGCGTGTCTCTGTTGGCTCTGGGCAGCTCCTCGATGGCCCGGTACATGACGGCCGTGCTGTTGTCTTCATCGGCGAGCTCTGGGACAGACAGACGGACGCAGGTCAAACTACAGACAGGAAGTGACTGAAAATCAAACACGATGATTCACCTGAGTGTTTTCACAGTGGAGAAAAAGAACGAGAGTCACGTTTTCAATACTTTCACATGCTGAATCTTAATTTCTTCAGATTAATTTATGAAATTGCTGATTTCCTTTAAACAACAAACATCTCTGGCTTTTCAAATCTTCTCACCTGAAGCCTCCATGAAGGTCCTGTGCAGCCTGAAGGTGATGAGCGGCTCCCTCAGTTTCCTCAGAAAGTCCTTGAGGAGACCACACACCACGTGGATGTCGTGGACCTTACTGAGCATGAGCGGCGTTTTGCCCTGCATGAACCGATCTCTGAGCTCCTTCACCAGACGCTCCCCCCCAGGAACTCGGTACAGCCCTCTCTGCAGACACAGGACATCAGCAGGTGAACTCTGAGCGTCAGGTGACCTCAGCCAGCAAACCACTCCAGACCCCGGTTCTTTCCTCTCATGGCTTCCATAAGTAAATGCAGGACGAAGCTCATTTCTGATATCAAGAGGCTGATCGGAGGATTTTCTGTTTTAATCTACCTGTCAAGGTTTCCAGTGTCCCAGTGTCCCAGTGTCCCAGTGTCCCAGTGTCCCAGTTTCCCAGTTTCCCAGTTTCCCAGTTTCCCAGTATCCCAGTTTCCCAGCATGACGTCTGCGTTCACATCATGGAACAGGAGGACAAAACCACCCAGAGTCCAACTGAAGGAACCTGAAACTCTGAGGAACACTGACCTCCTCCAGGCCCCGCCTCTCGATCTCCGCAACACACTCCACCACCAGCAGGGGCACTCTGGGGCCGGCGAGCGGGGCAAAGCCCTCCAACAGGAACTGCAGAAGAAGAAACACGACACGGGAGCCCGATCAGGATCTGCACTTCCTGTTTGTCTGCTGCTCAGAGACTGTAATCTGTCTGCTGCTCAGAGACTGTAATCTGTCTGTGGCTCAGAGACTGTAACCCGTCTGCTGCTCAGAGACTGTAACCTGTCTGCTGCTCAGAGGCTGTAACCTGTCTGCTGCTAAGAGGCTGAAACCTGTCTGCTGCTCAGAGACTGTAACCCGTCTGCTGCTCAGAGGCTGAAACCTGTCTGCTGCTCAGAGTCTGAAACCTGTCTGCTGCTCAGAGACTGTAACCCGTCTGCTGCTCAGAAACTTCAACCTGTCTGCTGCCCAGAGGCTGTAACCTGTCTGCTGCTCAGAGGCTGTAACCTGTCTGTGGCTCAGAGGCTGTAACCTGTCTGCTGCTCAGAAACTGTAACCTGTCTGTGGCTCAGAGGCTGTAACCTGTCTGCTGCTCAGAGGCTGTAACCTGTCTGCTGCTCAGAGGCTTCAACCTGTCTGCTGCTCAGAGGCTTCAACCTGTCTGTGGCTCAGAAACTTCAACCTGTCTGTGGCTCAGAGACTGTAACCCGTCTGCTGCTCAGAGGCTGTAACCTGTCTGTGGCTCAGAGACTGTAACCTGTCTGTGGCTCAGAGACTGTAACCCGTCTGCTGCTCAGAGGCTGTAACCTGTCTGTGGCTCAGAAACTTCAACCTGTCTGTGGCTCAGAGACTGTAACCTGTCTGCTGCTCAGAGACTGTAACCTGTCTGTGGCTCAGTGTTCCTCTCTGTAGTAACCACAGACACTCGGAGCTCCTGTCTGTCTGTTACCCGTCTGCTGCTCTTCTCTTCACTGTCAGCAGCTTCTCTTTGAAGTGAGTTCAGCTATTACTGGATTACTTTGATACTAGATTACTTCGATGGGGAAACTTCCAAACAGAAGTTCCTCAGTGACTTTGTGCCTCGAACTTCAGAGACGATGACATCATCATGTGTGTCGTGTGTGAGGTCACATGGTACTGGGGACTCAGAGGACCCTGACCCTGCAGTAAGTTGAAGTTAGGCCCTCCAGCGCCCCCTGGTGAAGGCTCTAAGTACCTGCAGTAGTCTAAGTACCTGTTGAGCTGAACCCCCTGCAGCAGCGGCGGCGGTGGCAGCGGTGGTGGCGGCGGCGGCGGAGCAGTTGTTGATGAATTTATGTTTGCACTCTGGATGAGCGACTGTGCGGCAGTTTCTGCACTTGGCTGCCATCTTCCCAAAGCGGATCCTCTTGCCGCATGGCGAGCACGTCTCCGGCCGGATCACCTGGAGGGAGGCGGAGAAACAGGTGAGACATCAAGTCCTCAGTCAGTCAGTCTGCAACACATTATTGACCCGACAAGCTTTTATGCAGATTTCATGTTGGACGAGCTTCCTCTTCAGACGCTTCGGACGACCTCGGATCCCTCAGACTAACGTGCTGACAGCCGTCCGTCCGTCAGGTTCGTGGTCACGTTTCCGTGGAGGCTGTCGGCCTTTCGGCTGCTTCTATCTGCACTGAGTTCCAAAGAGCTTCTGTTCCTCCATCATGACTTCATGGTGGAGCGTTCGGCACCGGAGACAACATCGCCGCTGTGCGTTCACAGAGCTGGACTGACGAGAACAAACTAACTCTTCAAATGTACCCGAACCTGTAAGTTTAAGCTTCTCCGCATGTTCGTCGTGTCACCGAGTGACGACGACGAGCTCCAGCTCGTCTGCACCTTTAAATGAAATCAACAGTGAAAATCCTGAAACTCCTCCTAGACTGCAAATTCTTATCTCATGGTTCTCCTGACTTTTGTTTTTAATGATTAACTCAGTTTTACTTTTGGCCTCTCGGTTGTTTCTGCGTGTTGGTTTTCTGACTTTGTTGTGTTTCTTGTCGTCGGAGAGACGAGCTGCTGTGAGGAGGTGAAGCTCGGCGGCTTCGTACCGTTTTGGAAACAAACACGTGTCTCGTTGGTTTCTCAGCTCTGACCGCAGAACTCTCCTCCATCTTTGCTTCGGCGTCGGTCTCTGCCAGCGTGTCATCGCAGGGAAACCACACGGAGGTCTGATCTGAGAACAGAAGAAATCTGAGGTTTACAGTTTTCACACAGTCAGTGAATGGAGCATGAAACTCACAATAAACCGAGTGGCGCTTTAATCAGCCAAAGAGTTTGTAATATTTCAAAGTTCAGTGGAAAATCTTGTAAATACACAGAATTCCTACAATGCTGCAAACAGAGGACCTCCGTCCCTTTAAAAACCCTTAAATACTGACAGTGAATGAAAAGATGCAGCTGCTCGTTCAGCAGCGTAATCAGGACCAAAACACAAAAGTTCAGCAGCTGAACAAGTGAGACTGAAAACGCTGCAGGCGGTCGGAGTCGAACTACATGACGACACAAAACATCACCGTTAAAACTGGGAAGTTTGATCCTGTTCGGAGACGGTGAGACACGAGGCGTTCAAGTCTTTAAACTCAGTCAGGTCACTAACATCAAAGTCTGCAAGATCCTCGCCATCATCAAAATGACCACTGCAGCGCCCCCTGGAGGCCACACTGCCCAGAAGTGTCGACAATAAGGACGACTCTGCTCCGACTGAACTGGACTCAGTTTTCAGAGTGAACCGGTGAAACTTACCTGCTGCCACTGGCCCCGCCTCCTGGGCGAGGCAGCGGGGCGGGTTTTCCGGGGTCTCCTGTGTGATGCCCACCACCATGTGGATCTGCCCTCCGGTGTCAGGAGTCGTCACTGACGCCTTCACTATGGTCTCCACTTCCTGAGTCACACAAAGCTGAAGAGGTTTTACCACAGAAACCAGAGAGTGACGCGTTTTCAACACGTTTCCCGTCAGTTTGTCTGATAAAATTCACCATCGTGTTTCTTTCTATCAGGCTCATATTTGTTCAGTGACACTGTTTTAATCCATCTGTTCACCTTGTCCACAGTTTTCCTCTCCAGCAGCTCTGCTGACACGTTCCTGCCTCTTGCTCGCTTCCCAGCCGGAGCGCCGACAGCCGGTCCCATGGACGAGCGCTGCAGAGCGCCGACAGAGCGCCGACAGAACGCCGACAGAGCGCCGACAGAACGCCGACAGAGCGCCGACAGAGCGCCGGAACATGAGAGGAGGTTTTCAGCAACAAGTGACTCACTGAGGCATTTCACACACTAAAGTCTCATGAGAACATTAAACACAGTGAAAAGGAAGTGGGCGTGGTTTGGGGGCGGCACTCACCCTCCTCTCTCTGGCTCGAGACCGGAGCGGTTTGATCACAGTCGTGTCCAGATCCTGAAACAACATGACAAACACAAATGTTACCTCAGCTGTCGTCACAGCGACGGCGTCTACAAATTCACTGTCGTCGATGTCTCGGCCGCTTTCATGTGTAATCGAAGCAGCCTGACGTCCACAGATGGAAAAGCAGCCGCCTGCTCCGTTAATGCAGACGTTCTGCCACGTTTGTTCCGGTTTCCAGAAGAAACGTGTTCAGTCTAGTGACGTACCACGTCGTCGTCCGTCCGATCGTAGCTGATGTCAGAGTGACAGACGGACAGGAAAGACGACTCGTCAATAACAGACAACCTGAAGGAGCAAAAAGAAAAAGGTTCAACTTTTCAAGCCACGTCAACCTCCGTAAAACCTTCACTGCAACAACAAAAGGAAGACATGTTTGCCTGCAATAACCGGCCGCTGCTGCAGAGACGCGTCTGAATACATTCAGTGAACATCAGTAAAGTGAAAAGCTCCTGGAAGTTGAATGTAACTGGACAGGAAATGGCTGAGCGGCTCGTCTCTTACTGCTTGCTGCTCCTGTGCAGAGTCACGCTGGCTCCTTTGTGCTCAAACGTAGCCAGCAGAGATTTCTGCTCGTCGTTCAGACACGCGCTGGTTTTGCTGTCGTGGACCAGGATGTCGCACATGAGCTGCATCTGCCTCTGCTGGAGTCGGACAGGCGGGAAGAGGAGCATGAAGAGGAGCGGTAAGCAGGCAGCAGCAGTCACACTTTCCTCTCTTTCGCTTCTGTCGGGACTCACCAGGTACTGATAGTCGCCTTCGATCTTGTAGCGTTTCTTCATCTCCACGTCCAGCTGGTTGCGAGCGTGTTTCAGTTTGACCTCCAGAGCAGCTTTGGCCACGTCCGACTTCACCAGCAGCTCTTTGTATTTCTTCAGCTCCAGCTCGGCGTGCAGCCACCTCTTCCTGACCGTCTCGAAGTTTTTCACCACTTCAACCATCTCTGAAAGAAACACAAACACGTCACATGACAACAGAGGAACTTGTGTTTGCTGCCCGTGAAGTCAACAATCAGTGCGACACTCTGATCTCAGGTCAGCTCTGGTCTCAGTGTTCTTCCTCTGTGTTTCTGACTGCACATGAGCACAAACTGTTCCTGGATCAGTGTGGCAGCCTCACCCTGCTCGCTGCTCATGGCGCTCTCCTCCACGGTGATCCTCTGCAGACACAGAGCCAGCAGCTCCTCCACGATGAGCCGGGACTCCTCCATCACCGACTCACCCGGACCCCCCCAGAGCTGCGGGACACTTTTCCTCCTCAGTCACGATCACCTGTTCAGTCCAACACAGGTGGTCACGTGATCGCTGCACGTGAAGCCCGCGCGGTAAAGGTCTCAGCAGGTGAAACGAGCCGCTAACGTGCGCGAGCTTCAACGTTTCAGCATCGTTTCTTTACCGGCGGACAACACGGTGTTCACTGAGGGAGGGGGCCCGGTGCCCGCAGCCCCCGACAGACAACGGTCGAAGAACAAGTGAATAAATGACCGAATGAAAGAATGAATGAATGAAAGAATGAAAGAAGTGAAAAACTCACCGCAGGCTGAAGTGAAGCTGACGTGAAGCTGAAGCTTATCACCTGCGCTGATTTGACCTGCGTCTGCGATCACGTGACCTCAGCCGCTCCTCCTTTGTTGGTGATGACGCTGAAGGGGTCACGTGTTTATTTGTGTGTTTTTCCCCTGAAAAATGAGGATCTTTTCCATTTTTGACGGAGAAGTAATCGAGGCTGACGTCATAACGGTTGGCCTGCGGTCACGTGACAGGCTGGCTGGTCGGTGCTCTGACGTACAAAACCCGTCTGAAGTTTAAACAAACAAATTCAAAGTTTTTATTGGAGCTCCAACCAACCAATGAGAGTCCTTCCATCAATTATGTGACGTCAGTTAATCGAACAGTCAAAGTACCAGGATGTACTTCTGTGTCTGTTACACATTCTCACAATCATCAGTCAGACCTTTTTTCTGAAGTATCCGAGTACAGCAGCCTATTATCGCCCGTTTCCATGGCAACCGTGTGAACAGGAAGTGCCAGCAGCCACAGCTGCAGATGTGATGATGTCACAGACGTGACCAATCAAACAGAGGCTCAACACTCACATTGACTCATCTTCAATAAGTTTTCATCCATTTTCAGCAGATCAGAAGTAAAGTTCACACCTGCCTCACCTGTCCACAGGTGTTTTCACCTGACGACCACGTGTTGAAGCCAGAGTCAGGAAACTGAGCGGCTGCAGTGAGGGACGGAGTCAAAGCAGCTGCTGAAGCACAACATTCGTCTCTGGTTTATTGGTGAAATTGACGACAGTGACTCGATGAGGCGACACACAGTTTGGACAAATATAATGATCATGTTCGTCTAGCGCCACCATGAGGCCGACCTCTCTGCTTTAATCAGAATACAAACTATGTGACAGGAGCAGATGGAGTTCAGACATTTGTGTTGCCTTTAGCATAAATGTGTGTGACCCTCTGACTCTCACAGCGCCACCTACAGATCGACATCATAGTGCCTCAGATACTTCAGTTTATGACCAAATCCCTGCAGATGTTATTTATTTTATGAGCCTCAGCTGGACTTTGTGTTGATTGATAATTAGCTAATGTTACTGTGCTAACTTGCTAAGCTAAGATGGGGAACATAGTGAGCATTATACCTGGTAAACCTCAGGACGTTAGCATCGTCTCCGTTAGCATGTCCCACACTGTGGTCGTCTGTTTCAAGGGTTTCTGTAGTTTTTCTGACGTCACATCAGATTCTGATGTAAAAAAGTGAAGACTCACTCACTGTTTCTCTTTAAGATTTATTCATGCAGCTCTCATCCACAGCTGAAAGTAGTTCTACATTCACTACAGGAACAACAACAACAACAACAACAACAACAACAACAACAACAACAACAACAACAACAGATGCACTGTTGCTATGGTAACCCTTCCTGGTTTACACACTGCAGTGTCTGCACACGATCACTGCATCAGGAAGAGTTCTGGTCCTCCATGTTGAAACCAGTGCATCTGGAAGGACAGAAAAACAACCAACTGCTACAGAAACAGCTCAGCCTGCAGGAGCGCAGCGGCCACGTCGGACCTGAAGCCGTGCTAAAGTTTTTAACGACGCTGTGATGCTAACTGGCTCTGTGGACTTGACTCAGCCGCTGAAGCTCACGTTTTTGTTCCTGTAAGAGAGCGACTGTGGTCAAAGAGTTCTCCTGCTAATTTTTAACCCTTTGGATATCTGACAGTCAAAATGTCAAACTGTGTCTTTAGTGGAACACAAACATGTGTTGTGCTTTAACCAGTTTACGGCAGTATGCTCTCACTGTAGCTCCAGCTTGACACCAACATGGCTGCTGCACTGAGGCTGGACTGTGTGATGCTACCAACACTGATGCTAACACTGCCAGGATACAAAACTGTAAAAAATACAAAACACTCATGGTATCAAGTAAAGCCAATACAAATCAAATACACTGATAAAATCCCTTCAGAGGTCAGTTGGCAGGAAGGGGAGGAGCCTGCAGCTGTGGCGCCACAGGCCTGTGTCGGGGGGTCCTGCAATAAAAGTAGTCATGGATGTGATGCAGCATCACCGCTGGTCCCAGTGGGCACATTTAGAGTAAAGACCTGCATCATATGGAGCCTCTCATGTCGACACCGAGCACCGGGGATGTTAGCAAGTTACTCATCGTCACTTATTGTCAAAATTTTAAAAGCGCTGAGTGACAACACATGAACATTTAGCTTCTGCAGCCCAGAAATGAATCTCTCCAAGCATGCAGAAGTAGCACGACTCTCTCGGTGTGCGAGGCTCGAGCTTCTGTCTGATTTTGTGAGCAGGTGATACAGCAGTCCTTCCGGTTCTGTGAACAGCAGACACAGTGAAATCCTGTGCATTAAAATGTCATGAGACATAAAAGAAAGATAGGAAAGACACTATGGACACACACAGCAGCTGTAATGGTGTCTGTGACGATGTGAGTAAAAGTCATGAAGTTGGGATTTTTTTGCCCCACTTTTTCTCCACCGTAAAACTAAATGTCCTGTGATTTAAAATAAAACGTGAGCATGTCGAAGCCTGTAAACAGAACACACGTTTATGTCACAGATGTGAAATGAATGCAATAACCTCTCAGCCACACACACACTTAAAATACACACATGCTCAATGACTGGATTTGCGTATCACCTGCATTAAAAATGGATTTGACACAAGCACAGATGGCAGGTCAAAGTCAAAGTCATGTTAATTTCTTGGCAGTCTGAAGCATCTCCATGGAGAAGAAACACCGACGATCATTTTTAATGGGCTTCACGACACAGACGCAAACCTGAAGGCTACAAAGGCTTTTTGCTTCTGCAGGAATTTACAGTCAAAGCGAGTGGGCGCCATGTTGGACTCCAGAATGTAGTTCTGGAAATACATCTGCTGTCACAGCAGGTTTTTGTGGGGATGACGGTTGGTGTGAGATTTCTCTGAGGGGCCGAGTCCGTTCAGGAAGTCGGTGTTGAAGGGATTGCTACTTGCAGGCTGACACTGGATTTATTAGCACCATTAATCAGTTGATGTTCTGAAGTTAACAAAAGTCTAATAGTGTCATTCTTAAAATTTCAGTCTGGTTTGCCTTTTTTTTTTTTGGTCAAATACTAAATCAACCTTATTAGTAAATTGAAAAGCTAAAGATACTGAGTTGGTTCTGACAGGATTAAACCTGCAGTCCAGCTCAGTCAGTCCAGACTAATGGAGACCAACAGGAACACTTATTGGGACCGAACACGTTGCTCTACCACAGACTTTAGACCAGAACAATATGGATTTATTTTATTAGAGCGGTCTCATGGCGATACAGATCTAAAGTAGTTTAACAGGTCCAAGACGGATATTAGCCAGGAATGATTCTATCATAAGACCTTAGTAATACCTTATTCAGATTCAGACACGAAATATTACAGACTTGGCATTGATACTAAAGTGATGACTACAGCAAATTTGGAACAAATATTATTGTAATTTACAAAGACCAGAATTATGGGAAGAATGCAAGAAGTATTAAGATGAGGGTGGCTGTTACAAAAACACCTGTACTATTAATGGAAGAGCAGGAAAGTAAACAGGAAGTATGTTCTGGGGTTATACTACTACTACTACTACTACTACTACTACCACAACTACTGCTTTTATCAGAGAGTACTAAGAGACCAAAACAAGATGATAAAGTGGTGTGTTTCAGGAAAAAGCAGATGGAGTGTTGCTGATTTTATGTGTGTAAGAGTACTTTAAATGACCAATTCAAAGAACAGCACCATAAACATTCACTACAAGTTAAAGTACCATTATTGTAGGATTAGTTGTTGAGTTGTGGTAGTACCACTGATGTAACATTCAGTACTACTTCTGGTCAAACAAAGTAGGTGTGGGATTTTGTAGCTTTTCTATGATTGTTTTACAACTTTTGTAACTTCAGTACAAGTTGGATGATGAGTTAAATGTTTTTTGTAGTTTTTACTAGTATTTAAAAGTTGTTTTAAAGTTGTATTAAAGGTGCAGTATCATCATTTTAAGGTTTAGTACTTTTTTTAAGGTGAAGTACTTGTTTAAGTTTGTTGTGGCGTTAGTAGTACTCATGGTTTTCCAATTTTAATTACAATTATTTTAGGAATTAGTACCAAAAATTTTGCAAGTTAGTACCAACAATGGGGTTGTTTTTGGGTTATGCGCCACTAAAGGTACCACTAAAAATGGCTGTAGTACTTCTTAAGGGGCAGTTGTGGGACAAAGTAGTTGTTGGGTTGTTTTGCCACCATCAAAGCATTTAGTAAAAAAATGAAGTAAAAATTTTGAAAACTTGAATAGAACTTGTAGGTTTGTGGTACCTTTGTTCAGTGGGACAGGTAAGGAGGGTTGAACGGTGCTTGTTGAGGTTTACAACCTTCGTTTCAGAGTTTTCTTCAGCTCCAGTTTTTTCAACATTTGTTTCTTGCTAATTGCTTTAAAATTTGGTTGGATTTCTTTTGATGAGTTTAATCATAAATTGCTTTTTTAATAACGTCAGAGATTAGTCCAAGTTAAATAACTTTTATTCAATATTCCACCTGCAGGGTTGTTTTAGGATTTTGTACTAGCTGAAGGGTTTAAGTCGTAGTGTTTGGTAAGAGCTGAACAGTTACAGAGTTTGACTTGGTGCTGAACAAAATTTAGAACCACTGCCCCTAACCATTAGGATTACATGTTTGCTTTAATGTTATCGTAGGATTTTGTATTAGTTGAAGTATTTCAGTGGTAGATAGAGTGTAGTACTGCTGGTATAAAGTGTAGTACTTGATGCAAGTTGTGGCAGGGTTGGACTGTACGTTGTAGAGAAGGTGACACTTCATTATTTGTTGGACAAACTCAAACTGTCAGTTGGACTCGTCTTGCTTTAAGATAAGGATGTGATGTTTGATCGTCCACCAGGCGGCGCCACAATCCTCTGAGTAGAGCGGCGAGGTATGTGGTCATCAACCTGAGCTCCTGGAAACAAGAAGAAGGAGAGCTGAATTAGGTTTGCCAGTAATTCTACTCCTTTCACAAATAACAGCAGTACTTAGCTGCTGCATGTATAAACTGCATTTGGTCCAAAATAAAAAGTGTTAAGCAAATGCAACTGAAAGTCAGTCAGCTGACTGATCAGCTGACTGGTCAGAGACTGTCATGGCAGTCTGTCAAATGCATGGGGTTTCTCCTGACCTCTTTTCACTACATGTAAGCAGCATGAATGTAATTAGTGCATGTTCCTAAGCCGGTTATAAACTTTCAGCAAAGCAACAAGCAGTCCGAACTTTCTCACCCATTGCCGAAATTCAATTTGTGGGCTGATGGCAGCAAAAGTGGAGCTGATTGCTCAAGACAACAAACAGTGGAATTAATGAGAGAGCATGGCAAAAAAAAACAAACAATAAAAAAGTTGGTCAAGGAAAGTCCATTTTATCTCTAAAGTCCTTAGTAAGTCGTCTCAAGACACAAACAGATTAGGTCCAGACTAAACTCTGTAAAGCCCAAAAACTAGAAGCAACTCCCACACGAGCAAACACGTAGTGATAAAAGCTGCATGGACGGAGTCCGTGCCATGACACCTCCCTCAAAAAGTGTCCAAGAAGGATGTGAAGCTCATTCTAGTGTGTAACAAAGCTTGAGTGAACGTACTAAGGAATGAATTTTCATGCTGGAAGACAATTTGCACCAGCTTGAATGATCTTGGACATGACACTGTCCCAGGAAGACACCAATACCTGTGATCATCTGTTAGAGTGGCATCATGTCCAGGATGCCCCCCCGCCACAGTGTGAGTGCTGCCTGGCTGCAGCCTCACAGAGATGGATGGATGATGGATGGATGGATTCTACTTATTCCTATGATGTGTATTGGTTGAGTCCACTACTGCTGACAAATTGTCCCTCTGTGACTTTCTGATTCAACTCAATCCATCCAAATAGAGCAGTTATGTTGGTGTGTGTGTGTGTGTGTGTGTTTGTGTGTGTGTGTGTGTGTGTGTTTGTGTGTGTGCATGTGCCCTCCTTTTATAAACGCTACC
This sequence comes from Acanthurus lineatus, assembly GCA_029814665.1. NCBI lineage: Eukaryota > Metazoa > Chordata > Actinopteri > Acanthuriformes > Acanthuridae > Acanthurus > Acanthurus lineatus. The sequence continues at coordinate 3,376,040 of JAPZDV010000014.1, forward strand.
TGCCAGGGTGAATCCTGATTGGTGGAGGTTTCGGGAGCCAGGCTGGGTTTTTGGACAGGAGGGCCCCCTGGAGGTTGGAGTAGGTGGGACCGATTTAGTCATACTGATGACATCATGGACCGGACCATCATAGTTTCCACGGGGGACTCCACGAGCCTCAGCCATCTTAGAAAAAGAGAGAATAATTAAAAAAAAAAAAGATTGATCAGTTAACTGATCAACCAGCTCATCACCCAGCTAGCGCAAGCTTGTCTTTTGTTGTCAGAGTTTTGTTGTCAGATGGTTAACGTTTATCTATCTGGAGATCTAGTAGGTCGGGAGGTGAATCGGTGGGTGAGAGCGGTAACCATTTGGTAAGAGGGTTTAAGTGTTAACTGGCGGTTTAGTTACCTTACTGCGGGCTCTGATCCTCTTGTAGACGGTGTCGGGAAAAGCCTTTCTAGGAACGAAGCGTCCTGAACCTTCAGTCACGCTGAGTTTTCCGTCCTCCATAACGACTCGACCACCACTGATCACGAATGACGGCACGCCTCGAAACTCCAAACCTTCCAAGATGTTCACTTCCAGTGTCTGCAGACAGACGGGCACCAGGTGTCAAGGAGGATGACCATTTTATGTTAAATTTTGAAAATGTGTCATGTGGAGCGATGTGGAGTTACCAGGTTATGAGTCTTTGCAGAAACAGTTCGCGTTTCCTTCGGGTTCCAGATGACGATGTCAGCATCTGATCCTACAGCAATTCGTCCTGACGACCAAGAAGACGGATTCATGAGTCTGCAGTGTTCCAGGTGTCTGAGTATCATTTACAGATGCATGAATATTGTTGTAAACATACATTAACATCACTACTGTTGAATACTTGCATAAATATGGCTTGAAATTCACGTTGTTTGAAGCCTTATTTTGCATCTGAAATCATCATCTATGAAAAAAACTAACAGCCAAAGTAAAACGTCCTCTTTTACATCCTTGTGTCGTGTCACTGAACGTAGCACCTGTATTGTGTCCATGTGATACCTTTGCGTGGGTAGATGTTGAAGAGTTTAGCGGCGTTGGTGCTCGTTACAGCAACAAACTCGTTCTCGTCCATCTTCCCTGAACACTGAAGTGACAGAATGACAAACACAGAATAAAGCAGGAAGAAGCTGCTATGTGTCACTGGCAGAGTGACGCTCGTCCTGTTCTCCCCACACTTTTGAGATGGAAACTTTGAAAACACGTCTTTTTCTACACCTCCTCTTTCCTCAGAGCCTCAGTTCAGATAAAGAAAAGCTCTAGAGAACTCTTTAACAGTAAAAGGGTTTTTATGAGGCACATTTGCATTTTTACATTTGTCTTCAACTTCATTTTTTCAGTGTGTTTCAGTTGACATGCAGAAACCTTTTTTAATGTGGAGCATCACATCTGGCCACAAATCAATGGCCTCACTTGCGTCCACACTGACGCCGCCGCAGTGCATCGCATTGTTGCATCTCATCAATTGTTTCCAGCCACTTTGAGCATGAGCTGCAGAGTTTATGTGCAGTCGTTCTGCACTGAAAACAAACACGTTGTTGATTTTACAGCCACATCAAACCTTGTCTGTTTCCAAGAACATGTTGGATGAGGAAACCTCCTTGCTGAACTCTAGAACTGACATCATACCCACTTCAGCACATGATTGGTCAGCAATGTGGAGGGGAGAAGGTGGGCGGGGTTTAAACCTTTCTCTCAACTCTCTCTTTCTATTCTTTGCACAAGGATTTGTTTTTTTAACATTTCATGTGAACCACTATTTCATTTCACACATGCATCACTGTGAGTGTCTTCCCAAAGAGACTGTCTGAAAACGCCTTCTGTTATCTGCTTTGTGTGATTCCTGGTGGGGACACACTTCGTCTTACCACAGCTCTGTCCCACACAACAGACATCCTCTCCTCGATCCCATTGGTTCCTTCTGGGATCAGAGTGAAGTCGTCTTTACCGACGGCTTTCTGAGCCGTGGAGAAGCTGGCATGAGCGCTGGACGTCACTTGAAGATCTCCACTGGAAAAAAACACACAAGCCCCTTTCAGGTCTATCTGGAGCACCGGTGCTGTTGCGTTGGAAAGTGAGGCTATATTAATGCTCACCATGCTAACAGGGAGGTCAGGTACTGCGGAGTTGAAGGGTCGGGATTGAGTGGAGGGCTCATGACCAAGGCGGCAGCTTTGGCCCAGTCTTTGGACCAATAGTGAGAGCCATCAGTGGCCAGGCTGGCTGTGATTGGCTCTCCATACACCACCATACCTGTGACAGAAACAGGAGGAAGTTTATGACACAGCATCTTAAAACAGTCTCCTTCTTATTGTGATGGAGGACTTTGTCTGTCCATGTGACCTCTGGAGCTGAGACTCCCGCTGGCGTTTTCCAAGGCAAACTGGTCCCAGTAAAAGGATCTCATTCATGAAACGTGAGCAGATCAAATTTATGTGTGAACTGTTCGCAGAGGGAAATTATATGGATTTCAGCATCCATCAATATTTTAGTAGCTCCAATCTTCTCGAACCACTAACGAACTCTACTCCTGCTCCTGACTGCTCGTAGCTTTGTGTTACTGAAGACTGAACATAAATACTGCTGCCTTTTCATCTTTACTACAGCAGTTAAACAGAATGGAGAAAATCCACTGCACCGCTTTCATGCAGTTTATGGCCATCTGACACATCTGACGGCTACTGGAAAGTTTAAGGTGGAGTGTTTTCTTTTGTGTTACTTGGTGTATGAGTTGACATCATTAATCAGTCAAGTCACCTTAAATGTCAAAATGAAAACTGTTTTTATTGTCTCTCTGATATACATTTGTGCGAGCCATGCTCACATGGTCCACACCTCCTTCTTTGGTGGGGGGGGGGGGTCTGCTGATCACTGACAAGCATGAACATACTGTCACTTTACATCTGGTCTGCTTGGCCTTCATGAACATACACACATGCCAACAATCGAATCTAGCGGAGCTTTTTAATATCGAGGTGATTTCTGATAACATTTCATGAACGAGAGCCAAAGAGCGACACTGAGGCTGCCGCTCTGTCTTTGAGCCCCTTCACTCGTCTCCAGAGGGATTTTCCTGCCATAGCACAGAAGACGAGCCACAGTCAGAACGCCAGCCGTGTCTATGACATCAGCTGCGTCTGCTGAGGCGACGGCCCGACCGTCATGAGAGGCCGTCGAGCTGGCGAAGGAATCCTTCAGACCCTTCAGGCCTGTTGACTCTCCGGTGTCAAGGACAGAACAGATGAACCAAAACCAGCCAGAGATTCATAATTTAATCTGAACCTGATCCCAACAAAAGGACATGAGGAAGAGCAGGTGAGGATGATGATGTCACCTTTCTTCCTGGCTTTTGCGATGACATCAGCAGCAGATTTGCTCATCACCTTGGTAACGTACAGTGGACAGTTGGCCTGTTTGGCGATTGTGATGGCCCGATACACTGCCTCCGTCTCCACCTGAGATACACACACACACACACACACACACAAATCATCAGTGATTCACACATACACACCAATGGCTGTACGTAAAGATGGCTGACGCATCTGCATTTCCTCCCACTGTACAAACATTAAGCTTAAATGTTTCTGGGCCCTTTCTGCAGGTGGCGCTGCAGTACCGAGGTCACAGCTGGACGACTCAATCACAGGTTCAGGTTAGCTGTCAATCTTTAAGCCACACCCCCTTTAAAGCATCAAAAAATTAATTAAAAAAACTAGAGTGACCAGAAAAATGAACTGCGAGGTAAGACCTACGTAAAATGTCAGAAAGCATCTTTTAGCAAGATTTATTTGACATGTTTTGATGTTTTAGTTTGACCCTCACGAAGGGGGCGGGGTTTACGACTTAAACATCAGCCAGACACCAGGGGGCGTTTAGGATCTCAGGATACAAGATGTTTTAGTTTCACCTTCGAGGAGCAGTCATGTTGTCATCTTCATGCAATATAAGACACACACACACACACACACACAAGACACTATATGAAGATTTATTAAAAGTGTAGTCACAGGGGTTTTACAGGTGTGTTACGGGTGTGTTTACCTCTTCAGGGTGAGATAAAACGTGTCCTTCAGGTCCAGTGATGCCGAGGAAAAGAAGCTTCTTCTGTTCCTAAATAAACAGAACAAAAGCAGTTTGAAGTTACCATGAAAAGATGATGTCGGGGGTCTCAGTAGGACATCCTGCATGAATTGATGACAAAGCGAAAGCTCAAGTTTCATTGGTCGGGCTGTACCTCATCGATGATGTCACCATTCTCAGCATGAACCTGTGCGATGGCTCCAAGATCCCGGAGGACTCCGAATGCCTCATAGAGCTGAAGTTGTGAAAACAGGAGTCAGACAGTGAAATGAAGACGAACTGTGATGTTTGCTGACCTCAGCTGGCCTCAGCAACAGCAGCAACAAACAGCAACAATAACAACTGAACTGCTGTTTACCTGAGAGTCGGAGCTCTGGTATCTGTCTTTGTAGGCCATGAAAAACAGGAAGGAGTTCACACCTAAATCACAAACACTACAATTACTGCCAAGCACCACCAAGAGCACCTGAACACCCCGTTTAAGCTGAAACACACAACACACTGGAACCCCTCACCGACCAGGATTCATCAGCTGTCCAGCAACATCCTGTTTGTGAACGTCACTCTGTTCAACCCCACAACATGTCTGACGGATGTGACACATGTTATTAATATTATATAAAGAGTTGTGTGATATGACGTCATTGTTAGCAGATGAAGGTGAACATGTTTGTGAGGTGTGTGTTGAACTGAACTGAACTGGATCTGGATCAGCTCAGAAGTCTTCCAGTCCAAACTCACTGCGCCAACTTCCACTTAACAGCTGATCGCAAACACCAAGAGAGGCAGCAGGTGAGAATCCCAGAGAACACCTGGACGGTCAGCACTGCTTATCCTGTCATCCTCTCCCATTAATTCAGTTTAAACGGTGAAATCAATTTAAAAAAGTGAGTTAAAACAGGAAAGTTTTAGACTTAAAGTCGTCTCTCACAGTCGCACTTATCAGACGTATCAGACTTCTTTGTGTGATCGAAACAGCAACAAACCAGCTGAAGAATTTACAGCCAAATTTACAGATAAGCACAAATGATCAAGACGTTGCTGCAGCAGTTTTTTAATGTTATTTTATAAGGAGTGAGATGATTTTATTGAAATCAGATGAAACTGTGTTCACATCCACCATCTTGTTACGACACACACACACACACACACACACACACACACACGCTGCTGTAAGGATGTGTCAGCTCCGGTGTGGATCATAAATCCTGCACACTAAACATCACGTTGACACAGAAATGCTGTACATAGTTACTCCTGAACATTATTTCTACTCCACTACTTTTATCTGACAGCTGTAATGTAATGTGATGTAATATGTTGCTCCGTTATTCTAACTACATTCAACCACTGAAGCAGCTGAAATAACAAAAAACTGGAAAGTAATTTTTTGATGTAAAAACACTAGTTATAGATTATTGATCCGAGATTCAAAATTCAAAGCTTTGTTTTTTTCCTTTAAGTGATTTGAATGTGATTTCATTCATTTCCTGTTTTGTTTCTGAGATGTTTCTTTGTTCTTCGTGCTGATCTGTTAAACGTTCACTGACCTTTGTCTTTGACCAGCGTCTCCAGCTCCTCGTACAGCCCCTCGTGCCAGCGGGTGATGTCCAGGTGCAGAGAGAAGTCGCAGCACGCCCGATGCTCCGCCGTCTCCTTCCACTGATCAAACGCTGACAGTAAACTAGTCCCGGGCTCCACCAGCACGTGATCCACTGTGAACACAACCATCACTAGAATGACTGCTGTCCTCTGGCTGAAGCCTGAGTAATGAGTATCGATGGGTTATTGGTACTAATCTGACTGATAGTGGTTGTTCCTCCGGACAGGGCGGCTCTGGTTCCCAGGTAGAAGTCGTCGGTCGGAGTCAGGCCTTTCTGCGGAGCCTGCAGGCTCGTGTTGGCGTCGACGCCTCCAGGGATCACCAGCTGACCGTAAGCATCCACCGTCCTCACGCCAGACGGGACCATCAGGTTCTCACCAATCTGTCTGATCAGGACACGTGACAGGAAGTCGGACGATGTTAGAGACAATCGAGCCGACAGCTGGACCCTGAACACACCTGGAGGTTTGGTGATGAGCTCGAGAACTCAGCCGCTCGAAATCTTTTCTAACAACAAAAAGCCTGAACTAAAAACTAAAAAGATAGATAGATAGATAGATAGATAGATAGATAGATAGATAGATAGATAGATAGATAGAAATTCATTTTATTGATCAACTACATATTTACTTGATGGTCCCATCCTCCACGTAGACATCAGCGTAGAACGACTGATCATCATTGACGATCTTCCCTCCTTTGATGATCAGACGGTCGCCCTGGAAACAGACGGACAGAGAAGATGCTGGATGAAACTGGAGCCGCCAGACTTTCACACTCAAAGTGAAGTTGAGACTGTGAGACGATAAAAAAGGTTAAAGGTTGAAGACTTCTGATAGATTTCAATTCTAATTCTAATCTGAACACGTTGATCATTGTTGCAGCAGAAGCCTGCAGTGACACAACAGGAGCACCTGACAGGTGTTTTCACCTGTGAAGGAACGTTCAGGGTTTTGATTGGTGCTTCTTTTAATCCTTCTGTCAGATCGATAAATCCTGTCCTGGTATCTTGGCCTGGGTGCGCCTGGGTGCGCCTGGTTTGGGACTTTCTAGCTTCACTCAACAATCAGTGATGTTCACAGCTTTAAATGAGCAGACGGAACCATTTTACAAACACACCTGGTTTTAGAGGTTTTATTTTTGGAACATTTGTAACATTAATACGTCTTTCGCGGCTCTTGCCACGCCCACAGCGACAAAGTCACAGAGGCAAAAACCACGTTTGGCACAAAAAAGGTTCATTTCAATTTGAGGCTTAAAAGTTTCGAAATAAATCAGAAGTCTGAATCTTTTTTCTTTTTCTCTGTTTATTCTGACTTTTTATCAAATCGGTTATCGGTATTTTCTAAATACTGAATCTACGGTTCTATCAGCATCCCTACAGCTTCACCGCCCTTTTAAAGCCGAACCGGGCCGAGCCGAGGCGGCCGGGTCTCAAGCAGCTACAGATTCTGGTTCGGTCCGGTCCGGTTGGACCGATCCCCGGTCAGCCCACGTTTGGTCCTCCCGGCGCGGTGATTGACAGGCGGAGCTGCAGCATCCTGCCTCACCGGCCCAACATCACCCATCTTGTCCCGTCATCCTCAGCTCGGCTCGGCTCGGCTCGGCTCTGGTTGGACCTACCGCTGGTCTCGCGCCGCTCTTCTTGGTCTGGAAAGACATCCTGATCGATCTGTGATCGGCCGATTGATCCGCCAACACACACACACACAGACCCTCTTCTTTCAAGTCCGCTATTGTTGTTCCAGTCAGCTGTGACGTCACTCTGCCGACAACACAGACACTTGACTTCCGGTGTGATGTTCTGAAATAAAATCCTGTTTGCAAACATTTTAGGGTTTGTTTTACAGATCTGTTTTTTTTTTATCGAGTTTCCTCAAAAGAAGTCTGTTTTTTTTATCTGAACTACAGTAAAAGTATTGATATCACACAGTAAAATACTTCTTTCATCAAAGTTCTGCTGTAAAAATATAACTTCAAAATATAAGTATGTGGGTAATCGATGAAATGTAGTTAGTAAGTATTCAGAATAAAAGTCATGTTGTCAAAGGTCCCTAGTGTCTGTTCTCCTTTTCTTTCTGATCCCATTAGCTTCTTGTAATTTATTACTTCCTCTAGAATAAAAAAATCCACCTCACATCATGTCTGTAATATCATCTGCTGATCTTATGTGAGCTGCACATGCTTTTATTTTGAAATGAGGTCCCCGGATTTCCAATGGTAAATTGAGAGCAGTGAAACAGTGTGCCCCCCCCCCAAAAGAAATCTTCAATTGTTCTGCTTTTCCTTTGCAGGAATGTCGACGGTCGGCAGGAGCTTCCGGACTGAACTCGCCGCAGTTTGATGTCTCTTCATCAGTATTACTTTCAAATAACAGCGCCCTCTGGTGGCTGCAGAAGAAAACAACAAGGCATGAAATTA
>JAPZDV010000014.1:3400788-3414075 GCA_029814665.1 Acanthurus lineatus
TACGCAATAACTCCCCCCCCCCACACCTCAACCCCCCAATTCTAACCGTCACCTTAACCTCCCACCAACAATCCCACAGCCTTCCTTCAGTGGATCTGAGGACCCTTCAAGCAGGAGTCTTTCCAGGAGCCAGGTGGGTTGTCAGAGAGCTGCAGCTCACCTGGTCTGGTTGCAAAATATCTGAGCTGGTGGCTCTCAGCAAAGTTCTCTCTCGTCCAACTTATACTCTGTTTGATTTTATTGTATTTGTTTATTTTTTAGCTTAATTTCCTTTCAGTTATGTAAAATAAACATATTTTTAGTTACAACTCCTGCGTGCTCTCCCCTTCTTTATCCAATTTGTGACAATAAATAAAATGTTTCTGTTAAATGTACAACCTGATTACAAAGAAACATTTCACACAAAGTAAAAAACAAATTTGGGAAAGCTGTTTAAACAGACAAAACAATGGAAGATGTCACCTGTAAATGCTGCTGTCATGAACTTACTGTAAAACAGCTTAGTCGTGATTTGTGGTCATGGTCATCGAGGACTGATGGCCATTTATGTGTTTGTTTATTTTGTTTCCCTTTTTTGAATGTCGCCTGTGGGTCACCTAACCCAGAAAAACTAAATGAATCTACCCAGCTGCCCCCCCCCCCTCCCCACACCATTCATACAGATATCTGCCCCCCCACCTGGGTGAAGTTAACCACAATCAGTCTCGACAAAAATACCTGTTAAATAAGGAATATTGGGGAAATAACTAAAACAGCTAAATTACATAACTTTTTAACAGGGTAACTAGTAATCTGTAAGCTTCTGTATTTCAGAAGGAACCTTTCTGACATGGGGGGTAACCAAGACCCCATGGCAGTAATACGACAGTGGAGTCACTTGGTCCTTAGCTGCAGACGCTTAGTGTGAAAGCTGTTGTGTCTTCATTCTGTGTTGTGTATGTTTCTTCAATGGATCTCTTGAATGTTTCTGAAACTCGGGATTCTGTTTGCTAATAAAACCACCAAACTTGTTTGTGTTCTGGCCACAAGTTGAAACTATTCACACAAACAGTATAGACTGAAGTACCCATGAGTCTGAGCTGCTGTGACTCTAGAGCAGGGGTCACCAACACGGTGCCCTCGGGCACCAGGTCGCCCACAGGGACCACATGAGTCGCCTGCGAGGAAAGTTCTTAAACTAGCACTAGTGATGGCAGAGCGGCACAATGTGGAGAGACACTTTAGTGCAAGTCACAAAAGCCACCATGCTAACTACCCATCTAGCAGCACACTACGGGATTCATTTCATGAATCATTATTAATAATAACATATAATTAAAGTTAAACCATACAACTTTGTTATTTCAAAAGTGCGTTTCAAACTGGTAGCCCTTCATATCACTCAGTACCCTTGAAGAAGCTCTCAGTTTCTAAAAGGTTGGTGGGCTAGAGACCCCCTCTAGAGTGTGAAATTTAGCCTCATCTTGCCAGTAACAACAAAATATGAGTTGTGTGATTGGCTGTTCATTGTAAAGTACAAAGGCTAGTACTACTGCAACTAGACACTATCAAAGTCTAAGGGACAGAAAATATTACTGCTGCTCTCAAAACTGCTCCTTAGACAACAGCAACAGCAAATCAGGGAAAAGCTGTGAAGCTCTCGGTTCGTTTAGTGAAATGCACCTTGGGAGTCATAGTTGACTTCTCTTTGGTTTTTGTGTTCACAGGCTTCTTTTAGATTTGGCTTTTCATTAGATAAACAGATATTTTCATATGCAGTTGTTCATCTTCTGGTCTTGTGATTCAGTGTTTCTGTGCTCATCACAAACTGTCATTCGGCAACATGAAGATGACTGTTACCGCAGGACCTAAAAAACCTGCCCACATAGTTCTGTTGGTGGCCTTCAGTGGCTCATTTGATTGGCTCAGCAGGTGTGAACAACATTAGCTGGGCTTTCTGAACAGACAAAAAACAGAGGCCTGTACTAAGACGCAGGATTTTCAGTTAGTGAGCTAACTTCAGATTTAACTCTGGGTTTTCACAGTGTCTCACACACACACACACACACACACACACACATGTGGATTGGTTCTTAGCAGGGTAAATCGCCGTAGTAACTTATACTGAACACATAACCTGCTCCAGCATATGTTTAAATGCGCCTCCAACTGACCAATCAGATCAATCAGTCCTTCAGCTTTGGACTTTTATAAGACAAATGTAGATTCTTGTGGAATGACAAGAAGAATGACTCATGTGTGTCATGTGTGTATGTTATGTTTCCAAGAAAGAAAGAAGCACTAAAGTTCCAAAGTCCTTCACATGGGAGCTTTTGAGTGTGCAGATCTCTGTCTCCTCGGACACAATGAAGCACTCTGCCATTTCACCAGCAGGTCTTTCTGCGCTGGCAGCTCAAACTGTGTTGCTTTTAGCCCGAACTGTGTGTTTGCTGTGCTGCCAGCAGACCTGTTCATGTCGGAGGTTGGTCACATGCAGCAAACTCCATCTCTTTAAAGTGAATGTGTGCAGATGAGGATGGCCTGGGCTGATTCATGGCGTTGATTACCGCCTTCCTGAGCTGCTCTGGGTTTTTAGTTTTAGTGAGGCGAGCCGATGAAAACAGATCCTGAGTTTGGGGAAGCTGCTTCGTAGTACAGGCCTCTGATCCACCTCCTTTATGTTTGATGTGTTTTTATATGTTTGGTATCAAGAAACTGCTAAAAAACAAATGTTTTGTTGTGATGTAAGCCCCACCCCCTAACCTGTCAGCGCCACAGTGAGATGTGATTGGACAGATTTTCCTGAGTGTTTTTAAGTGTCTTGACTTTTCATTGGATGATGTCTGTGTCTTAAAATGATCTTACTGTTTCGATGTTTCACTGGCTGTTGTTCATGACGTGTTTTAAATTAAACTGCTCCTTAAACATACCACTGCTGTTGCACGTGTTATTTACAGGTGTCAGGTGAATTTCTTTCTCATGGTGACATTCTGGGGACCTCCACAGCAGGCGTGGTAAGGGTCACATGACAAGTGTAGACGAAGCTACCGGGCTGTTCTGTCAGCATGTTTCCTGCTGACTGTGTTTGGATTTGTTGTTCACTGAGTTTTATTTGTTTAAACAAACGTGAGACTTTCAGGGTGATTTACTGTATTGTTAGTTCCGTTAAGCAGTTTCCTCTTTATATTTTATTATTATTTGAAAAACTTGCTATGAAACAGAAATGACTGTCATTTTTTCACTCAAACCAGTTCTCTGCATTAAAAGTGAAATTTATTGATTATCTTTGGGTGTCATGTGACTTTGTGGTCGCAGCCATCCTGCAGAAAAACAGAAATTATTTAGTTTGCTCACAAAAATTGGACTTTGTGTCAGAATTTACTTTCACACAGGAGGTGTTGAATGCTGAGAGTGTATTTTTTTCTGTCTGTCTACTGATGATATACATCACTCAAACCTGAGGAGTGTGTGTGTGTGTGTGTGTGTGTGTGTGTGTGTGTGTGCGAGAGATTGTGTGACCAACAGGTTAGGGTTAGCAGGGTACGGCTAATGCTAAATACTGAAAAGCTTACAGTCTTTGAGCAGTGATGTTCATATTTTCTACATTGTCTATAAACTTTTTTTTTCTCTCCTTTTTGTCTTTTTTCTATTAAAGGGTCATTCATTAGAGTTTTTCTGTATCTGTTTGAGGCTTTAATGACAAAATATGAAGACTTTGAGTTGAGTCTATGATGTTTTTAGACATAAAACTGACTGTGTGTCATTAAACAACATCTCAGTAACTTGTAAAAAGCTGAAACTTGCCTTTCAGTGACATCATGTGCAGTTTCAACCCTGCAAGTTTCAGTAGGAGCAGATAAACCACTCAAACATTGCAGCTATGTAGTGCTTCTGCTGTTGTGTATCATCATTCACAGTCAATCTATAAATCCTACACACTGTATGTAACGTATAGAAACACGCATACATGGAAAAATTTGTATGTAATCATCCATTTCATTTATGCATATCTGTGCCACAATTATGAAGAAATTTATTTAATAAATATAATTTTAAATATTTATTCCGTATGTTCCTTCTCTTCTTTATATTATTTCTGCTGTTAAATTCATAGAAACACACACACACACACACACACACACACACACACACACTCGCATCTAAATTTTCTTATGCTAACAAGTTGTACAGTCCCTCACATTCTTTGGTAACTACTGGTCTTTACTTTTGTTTGTTCAGCTCAGTTTTTGTGGTCCATGAAGAAAAGAGTCAGATTCTTTGTTCACACACTTGGCCACAAAAAGCTGATTCCTACCTGGAGCAGCCATGTCGGCTCACTGCAGAGGGATTTCATCCTTAACATACAGAAGGTCTTAGTCCCCAACAGAAAAGCACAAGCTGGTCCGTCACCAGTACAGAACAGACACACGGTGCCGTCCTCTGGATGCCTGCTGATGGCGGGACAGACAGGCCGTCTTGCATGGTAAGCAGTGAATCTCAGAGGGGGAGAGGTGGGCGGTGCTGGGTGACCACCTTACCTCCCTCATGGGACCGAAGGCTGCTGAGACCCGTTGAGCTGTCAGTCAGTGTGGTTATTTAAAAGTGGAGAGAGGTCTTGATAAACCAGGCAGGGAGCTGACCACAGTTCCTATCACAGGTACATCAGGCGAAACGGCTGGTTCGGTTCATGTCAGATACCACATTCAGCACGCTGTGGCAGGAACGGCAGTGAACCATCAGGGGGGGTGCAGCGTACAGAGAAAGACACAGTGAACCTGCTTCCAGGTGTGACAGGTGAAACCCAGTCTAGAGGTGTCTCACACACACACGCACACACATGCACACATGTTTAATCTGTTTAGAAAATCGCTTTAGAAAAGACACTGAGCTTCCACAGGACGTAACTCCGTTTGTTTCTTTCTGTCAGTGATTGTTTGGTTCGTACTGGGATGTTCAAAGACTGTGTAAGCTAGCTTTCAGTTATACAAGCTGGTTTTGTCTTTATATTTATACTGGGACAGAGAAGTTGAAGGGACTAGTTTTGTTGGGCAGAAACACAACTGTGGTCAAGTCAAAAATATTTTCTTTTCAAAAAACAGACTTTTAAGGGACGACATGTTGACAGCACAGAACCTACAAAGTTATGTATTTTATAAGCTGGTGAGAAACCTGGTGTTGAACTCAGCTAATTTTATTGTAAAACTAATGGAGAGATTTTCTTTAGGTTCACTGCAGTGAAATATGACACAAAACCTTGTACCTGCCCCTCAGTTAAAAAATGTAAAGCAGAAAAATCACTGAAAGTCAGTTAAATTGACCTGCTTTTACTCTGCACTTCAGTACATTTTCACACATGCCTCTGATCCACCTCCTTTATGTTTGATGTGTTTTTATATGTTTGGTATCAAGAAACTGCTAAAAAACAAATGTTTTGTTGTGATGTAAGCCCCACCCCCTAACCTGTCAGCGCCACAGTGAGATGTGATTGGACAGATTTTCCTGAGTGTTTTTAAGTGTCTTGACTTTTCATTGGATGATGTCTGTGTCTTAAAATGATCTTACTGTTTCGATGTTTCACTGGCTGTTGTTCATGACGTGTTTTAAATTAAACTGCTCCTTAAACATACCACTGCTGTTGCACGTGTTATTTACAGGTGTCAGGTGAATTTCTTTCTCATGGTGACATTCTGGGGACCTCCACAGCAGGCGTGGTAAGGGTCACATGACAAGTGTAGACGAAGCTACCGGGCTGTTCTGTCAGCATGTTTCCTGCTGACTGTGTTTGGATTTGTTGTTCACTGAGTTTTATTTGTTTAAACAAACGTGAGACTTTCAGGGTGATTTACTGTATTGTTAGTTCCGTTAAGCAGTTTCCTCTTTATATTTTATTATTATTTGAAAAACTTGCTATGAAACAGAAATGACTGTCATTTTTTCACTCAAACCAGTTCTCTGCATTAAAAGTGAAATTTATTGATTATCTTTGGGTGTCATGTGACTTTGTGGTCGCAGCCATCCTGCAGAAAAACAGAAATTATTTAGTTTGCTCACAAAAATTGGACTTTGTGTCAGAATTTACTTTCACACAGGAGGTGTTGAATGCTGAGAGTGTATTTTTTTCTGTCTGTCTACTGATGATATACATCACTCAAACCTGAGGAGTGTGTGTGTGTGTGTGTGTGTGTGTGTGTGTGTGTGTGCGAGAGATTGTGTGACCAACAGGTTAGGGTTAGCAGGGTACGGCTAATGCTAAATACTGAAAAGCTTACAGTCTTTGAGCAGTGATGTTCATATTTTCTACATTGTCTATAAACTTTTTTTTTCTCTCCTTTTTGTCTTTTTTCTATTAAAGGGTCATTCATTAGAGTTTTTCTGTATCTGTTTGAGGCTTTAATGACAAAATATGAAGACTTTGAGTTGAGTCTATGATGTTTTTAGACATAAAACTGACTGTGTGTCATTAAACAACATCTCAGTAACTTGTATTGGTGATTGGTAGACATGCATTTGTACTTTCATAGAGATATGAGATTCAGGTTCTCTTTCCATCTCTGGATGATGGTGTGATGATGCTTTGAGAATAGTGTGACGATGGTAAGCCTCCAGCAGAGGGAGGCAGAGCTCTGAGGCTTCAGCTATGTGTCACACTGAAGGATGCTGGGAGGAGGTGGAGGATGACGCCAGCAAAGGCTGCAGAGATGCTAACAGCATCGATACACTTAAACACACTGACCAGAGCTAACTGCTAACAGAGGCTAACAGAAAGAAAGAGTGAGGGAAAGGCAGACAGGCAGGCAGACAGGCAGGCAGAGAGACGGACAGAGAGACAGACAGAGAGACAGACAGAGAGACAGACAAAAGGTGGAGGGAGTTTTGATATTGGCAGCAGCACACACTGACACACAGGCAGCTGCAGTGAAGCTAGCTGGTCATTATGCTCAAGATAGGAGGCTAGACTACTGACACACACACACACACTCATACAAACACATACATAATCACAAACACACACACACACACACACACACATAACTATGCAGTGTCTGAGACTTCCTGCTGGACGGTGAGTGAACATCAGCTTTTATTTTTGTGTGCATGCATGTTCATTTAGGCCCTGACTGTTAGTGTGTGTGTGTGTGCGTGTGTGTGTGTGTGTGTGTGTGTGATGTGTGTGTGTGTCCCCGTTAATGGTGTTGTCATGGAAACAGTCATGTACTGCTGCTGTGCAGTCTGTCGGTGTCTGTGGCAGCCTTGAATCACCTGTCAGAGGTTCACCTTTCCTGCATGAAACACAGGTGATCAGTATGAGATGAATCTGTGGGTGTGTGTTCACACACTGCTGCAGGACATCACAGAGTCCAGATCTCAGTACCACTGAAACTACTACTGACACTACTAATACTGTGTCTTATACTACAGTGAGGACGAATAAGTGTTGTACTTTTTTCGTTATACTTGCATTACTTAATACTCTGATTACTAAATAAATTCTCTTTCATTTAATCTTTTGTCAGAACAGTTTTAGACCTTTTTTTGCCATTTTACAGAGTTGTAAGTTGTCAGTATGTTCAAACATCACCTCAAGTAAGATGGCCACCACATAATGTGGCTGGCTGTCAGGTTGTCACTCGGGCTGCACCAGATCTCTGCAGACAGTAATGCAGCTCCTGAGCGAGGTGAAGGAGAGTTGAAGTGAAGTGTGGAGGAAGAGATGTGAGATGGAGTGTGAGCTGACAGAGACAAGTGCACCTGTAGTAAAAACAACTGAAAGTTGGAGTGATCTGTCAGTAGGTGGAGCTTTAGTAAAGACACACATCTCACAGAGCACATTAGCACACGTTAAAACACTTAGAGAAAGATTTATGTAATCTGAGTCAAAAATCTCACTGCCGGTTACTCTGCGCGAGTTTCATCTCAGTCAAATCACCTGATGCACCTGATAAAATGTGAAATCACTGACTCCATTGTAAGATTACATTTTACAGATTACAGATTACACAATGCAATCAGCATGGATGCAGTCTGAACTTTAGGATGCATCGCTGTTCACATCCTGCGTCCTACCAACAGTCACCGTTTGTTTCTTTTTCACTGACAAGCTGAATCAAGACTTTTGGACTGAACTCAAACTTTGGATCAGGAAACACTGCGAGCGGTGGCTTCGGTAGGTGATGACACATTAACTCAAATGTGTTGGGAAAAAAATCTTAATGTTTAATGTTTTAGTGGTCTTCAGGGGCGTCTTTCACATCTTCAACACAATATGATGTTCATGCAGTTTGATGGCTCCATTATGGGCACATTTACAGGAAAACAGACAATAAAGTAGGACATGCAATATGATCGGACCCTTTTGTGCTACAATAGCCAAACACCAAATCAACCTCCTATTCTTCCCCAGGGGTGGAGCTACATCCATAAGCTCCATCCTCTGAACCATATATGGTCACTCCTGCTACCAAAAAACCAAAAGATGTCACAGTGGCCATGTTCTGTTAATACTTTGTGTGTGTGGTTAATATGTGTGTGCACTTGTGTGTTGACAGGTCCAGATGTAGTCAAACCTTTGATTGACAGACAGCTCATTGGGGGGGGGTGGGGGGATCCTGCAGTTGGTGGTGATGTCAAAGCGAGGAGCAGGAGGCCGTGGGATGGGGGAGCGACCTGACGCCATGGCAGCTCTTCAGGCAGCCAATGAGGAACTGCGAGCCAAACTGACAGACATCCAGATAGAACTACAACAGGAAAAGAACAAGGCAAGACTACAAATCCCAGAGTAATGAAATTACTTCTACTACAGCATCACCAGCATGTCGCCTGTGGCCCAGTATGTGCAAAGCTGGGCACCACTTGTGGGTGTGTGTATATGTGTGTGTGTGTGTGTTTGTCTAGAGTACACACAGTGAACACAAAAGCTGAGCTTCCTCACACACACACACACACACACACACACACACACACACACACACACACGCTTGTGAGGAGTGAACAGTGTGTTGAGAAAGTGAGGTTACATAAGCTTTTGTCTCTGTACTCTGATTCGCCACGAGGGAGCAATTAAGTCTGAGTGTGTCTGAGAGTGTGTGTGTGTGTGTGTGTGTGTGTGTGTGTGTGTGCGCGTACAGACACACACTTTGTAAAACTTCATGTCTTCATGTCGACATCCAATAATTCAATTTATTGAACTTTACACAAACTCAAACGCAGAAGCTGAGCACAGATCAGATGCTAACTGTGGAGTGTTTCCATCATCTTTCCATCCTCATGAGGACATCTGCAGCTCGCACACACACACACACACACACACACACACACACACTCTTACTGAGGCGTGTGTGTGTGTGTGTGTGTGTGTGTGTGTGTCTCAGGGAGGTGAGTTATTGGATGCTGATCCGGAGCATTGTGAGCCGGTCACGTACTCTGTTATCAGGGGAAGCGAGTGAGAAGGAGGATTCCAGCACAGATGATAAGAAGGAACGAAGGGTCGCGTGCTTTTATTTTGAAAGTTCACATCGGAGAATAAAAGCACACTGGAAACACCGTTCCAGTGACCGTCACAGCAGTGTTTACGGAGGAAATGTATCAGCAGGTTTGACGCCACAGGGTCGGTTTAAACATCCCAGCTGATCTCAGACCTGCTGAGTTTCATCCAATCAGGTTCTTCGTTTATCTCATTAAGAGGCGCTGCTCCTGTCAGCCAATCAGCACCATTCCTGTGCTAACACTTGAGCTAGCCCTTTAGCTCCTGTAATGAAACGCTCTCTCCCTGGTCCTGAGCCTCTGAAACGTCACGCCGTCCGTCCTCTCAGCCCTGCTGGTCCTGAAAACACGGCGGCTTTTAGCTTCCAGGCTGGATTTGCAGTAAACTGTGTGAAACGAACGCCAGCTGGATTCTGAAAGACGGTTTTCTTACGGCTGAAACTGAACTCAGACTGCAGCCAAAAGCTGAACTGGATCGAGTTCTGGAAGCAACACGGTGACTTGATCATTTCTTGAAAAGTAAGATCTGAAAATAATTTGTTAAATGACTTTTTTCTTTAAAGTTTTTAACACTTTTGACATTAAAGCGATGCTGCACATTAAAGCCTACAGCCATGCTAGCAGCTAACATTAGCATGCTAAATGTTCTGCAGGTAAAGCACTTTAGATTAGCATTACATTAGCATGCTAATTTGGCTAAATAGCACTGGAGACAAAGTGTTTTTTAGGTTTCTGATCACAGAGTTCTGCAGCCAGTGTGGTCAAACAACGGATGGATGGACGGGACACAAAGATGGACAACTGAACCAGAAGCAGAAGCAGAACCAGAAGCAGAAGCAGAACCAGAACCAGAACCAGAAGCAGAACCAGAAGCAGAAGCAGAAGCTCTCGTACCTGCGGGTGGAGGCAGCTCGGCTGGAGTGTTGGCCGGTGCGTGGGCTCCTGGTGGGATGTGGATGTTGTTGTAGTTGGTGGTTGGAGGACCGGATGCCCCCGAATCTGGACCGGGAGTGAAACCGATCCCTGGAGCGGGGCCCGGACCCAAACTCCGGTCCTGGTCCTGATCCTGGTCCTGGTCCTGGTAAGACCCGGATGGCGGTCCACCTCTGAAGGAGCCCCCCTGAGAGAGACCTTGACCTGAGAAACCTTCAGCTCCAAACTCATCTACAGGAGACATGAGAGAGAAAAGACAGCGATCAGATTTTAGATTCTGATTCTTGATGTGATTCAGAAATTAATTTGGTTTGAAAGATAAATTTGAGACTTTTCAGAGCATCAGGCGGCTCGTTAACGGCTCAGAGACACTCAGAAGGTCTTTTACTCTGGAAGAAGCTTGTTCTTTCATCGTCTCTACAAAACGCTTCCAGACCTCCTGAAACCAACATCTTTGATCTTTTCAGCGATTTCAGATTCTGGGTCATTGCTGCTCGTTTCTCCCAGCTGGAGAAACGGCGAGCCGATCGGGACTCTGCAGGAGGGATCAGGACGTCAGGACGCTGACGTCATGTTCCTGCTGCACAGCCAGAACAATGGCCACAAACAGCGACGTTTCTCAGAGAGAGAGGGAGGAAAATCTGACGTCAGGGGGCGAAAACGCAACGTTCATGTTTTACTTTGGAAACACACCAAGAGGTTTTACATAAAAGTGACCTTTAGAGTTTGACCTTTGAAACGAGAGCACGAGAACGAGTGTGAATAAAAAACACAAACTGGTCGAGTGAAAGCGAGGAAGGAGACAGGAAGAGAAGAAACGTCTGATGGTATTTGGTCTCAAACGCCGGACTGTGTGAGTCCATCAGACCGACGTCGTTTCTGATTCCACGTGTTCGTTTCACAGCTCAGCCTTCGGTCGCTCGCAGGAGTCACAGCTCACAGAGTAATTAGTTACTTTGCTGCAGAAATGAAACTCAGCTGCTGCCGAAGCGTTCAAAGCTCTCGACCAGAAAAAGGTTTTCTGAATCAAACAAACTCATGAGAACGAGATGAAACTGAGCTCTCACACACTGCGTCCATCACAGTCATGGATGTTCAATAAGAAATCTATTTTTTTAGAAAAATGGGACATGAAGAAGAGATTTTCTCAGCGTTTTCACCGCGTGGAGTCGAACTGCTGATCAGCCAGAAACGATTTTATATTCGATTATTGTTCTTTTGTGTTTGACGGCTCAACTTAACAGCATGTTTGTAGATTCTTGAGTTTTTTTTGCCCAAAACTTTGTGTTTGTTGTAAACATTCAAGAAAAAGGCGTTAAAAACCACGAAGCAGCAGTTCAACATGAAGGTGAGAGAGGGAGGCTGATGGGAAGACTGGATAAAGGGGGAGGGGGGGGAGAAAAGGCCTGCGGTGTTTCCACGCTGAGCACTCTGCCTCTCTCAGCAACCACACCTAACACAAAGAAAACACTCCTCACACTCCGCGACAGCCAAAGATGTTTGGACAGATTAAAGCGGCCCGGTCCGATCTGCAGACACAGGCTGTATTCGACACCGCGCTAAGCTGCGACCTCTGTCATTACGGCCTTACCGGCAGGAAGGCGGGGGGGCGGGGGGGCAGAGGGGAGACCCGACACCCGACCGGCGCTCGCAGGAATATTTTCTCTCATTAAACCATTAAACTCTGTTTATCCAGAGAGAGCTAAGTGAGTTCTTACACTCACGTCTCAGGGCACACACACACACACTGCACACACACACACACACTGCACACACACACACGCTGCACACACACGCTGCACACACACACTGCACACACACACACACACACCGCGACCACATTCTTTTCCTGCTGAAGAACAAACGAACACTGAGGCCGTTCAGACGTGAGATCTTTGTTCAGAAGGAAACTGATGAAAAATCTTTGATTCAGTTTGATGTTTCATGTTTGTGTGTGTGAGACGGAGAACAAGAAAAGAGTGTTTAACACGAGGAAAGAAAAGCACATTTAACCTTAACAGGCTGAACAAACGACAGAATTAACAGAAAGCGTCGATTAAAAGCAGTGATTTAGAAGAAGGAGAGGAAGGTAAGCAGAGAGAAAAACAAAGAATCTCGGTTTTCATCTGTGAGCAAAATACAAGTTTTACTTCCTGTTTTCATTTACTGTTCACGCTGAAGGTGTTTTCATCGTTTCACTGAAGCATTTTAGCACAAATCTGTTTAATTTGACACAAAGTGAAACTCAGCTGCAGGAACCGAGTTCAGACTCCGTTAACTTTAAGAGAACAACAGAAGACTCGGTGATAAAAACGACAAACGCTGCTGAAACAATAAAACTGAAAACGTCTCTGCATGAAAACATGTGAAGTGATTTTCCTCCACAATCTCAGTTTGCAAACTTCTATCAGAAAATATTAGTCTGAGCTTTTTCTTCCTTTTTAGAAACTTAATTGATGATGAAAATCAGGCTGCGAACGACAGCAGACGGCAGGAAGAGAAGAGAGCCATTAGAGAGACGCAGCCTCCAGGATAACTTAATCTCCCAACAGCACACACAAGATGGCCGACAACGCGGACTTCTGGAAGGGGAGAGGGGTGCACACACACACACACACACGCACACACACACAAAACCTATACACACACACACACACGGCCTATACACACGAACACAAGAACCAGAAGAAATACATTCACGAAGGCACGCAGACGTGTGCTCACACACACATTAACACAAAATTAACGCCAGATGTAAAGACGGCTGCTGAACAGATGAGTTTGTTTCGTCTTGTCTGTGTGTGAGTGTGTGTGTGAGTGTGTGTGTGTGTGTGAGTGTGTGTGTGTGTGTGAGTGTGTGTGTGTGTGCGTGTGTGTGTGAGTCTGTGTATAACA